>JAYESA010000011.1:43793948-44095663 GCA_036927795.1 Iris macrosiphon | reverse complement strand
ATAATATATAAATAAAAACAATAAAAAAATCCGGTCAGGTTGGACAATCCAATCCGGATTCGGGGATTGGATTCAGCTCAGACCTAGCTCGGTCAACCCGGACCGCCAGCCACCGGATCATGGACCCGAACTGGATCGGTCTTCAGCACCTACGGACCGGACCGGTCCGGACCAGCCCACGTCTGAATTTAAACCAGGACCGGTCCAAATTCGATCAAAACCGGTCAAACCGGAGAACCTTACTGGCCCATTACACGCCTTGAGCTGCGATACAACTAGCAGCTTCCGCAGCAACTGTCTGAAGAGTTGCGGAGTTTTTTCATTTGGTTGGACGCTGCAGATCTCCTGCAAATCTTTTCCCTGACAAATATCATTTGCTGTCCCCTGCTTTTTCTCACCTCGGAAATGCAGCAAAAAAATGGGTGCAACTCCTCCGCAAGTGGAGAGAGAGAGAGACTCTCTGAACCCACGGAGCCCGTCGGCTGATCGGTCCGGAGGAGGTTGTCCACGAACCTTCTCCGCTTACTCCAGATCCGGCCTCGGCGGAGGAGCCGAAGGAGGACTCGGCGGCGTCGAAGAGGGTCTTGGCGGCGGAGGGGTCGGAGACGTCAGCATGGACCGGGACGGTGGAGTTGGGGGTGGAGGCTTTGATTCTTCGACGAGGAGGTCGGCTTGCGCGGAGTTGGAGTAGTTGAGGATGAGCCTAGTACCGAGGGAGGAGAGGTGGAGCGCGATGGCGCGGCCGATGCCGCTTGATGAGTCGGTGACTATGGCCACCCGGCCGGACAGAGAAAGCGGCGGTGGTGGCGGTGATGATAGAAGAGGAGGAGAAACCATTCTGTGAGTGAGCTGGATTTGATAGGGAGAGGTATTAATGAGTGAGATGCAGTGAGATAGGAAGAGGTATTAATGAGTGAGGTGCAGCCATTCTGTCAGTGAGCTGGATTGGACAGGGAGAGGTATTAATGTGTGAGTGAGATGCAGCAATTCTGTCGGTGAGCTGGATTGGACCATTCATCATTATTAGTGGGATTTTTTAATACAATTTGGGTTTTAAGATTTAAAAAAAAATTAAATGTAGAATATATTGTATTTGTATAAAAATAGTAAAAAAACAATAAAATAAATTTCGGTTCCAAAAATTGTGTAATATAAAATTGATATAAAAAATAATATAAAATTTAGAATTTAAAAAAATTTGTTTCAAAATGAAACTTATTATTCTATAAATAAGTTTATATAATCTAGAATCTAGAAATTAAAAGACTCAGTCTACACTGATAATTTGGAATTCAAAATCTAAAAATTATAACTAAATATAAAATTTATTATTCTACAAAATAAAATTTTAAATTTTAAATTTTGAATATAATCTAAAATATGGAAAAATCTAATTAATGATGCTCTAATGAGTGAGATGCAGCCATCCTGTGAAGAGTAAGATGGAGTGGGAAAAAAAAAAAAAAAAAAACCCACGTGGACGTAGTTGGACTTGAGCACTTCCGAGGCTTATACTGCTGAAGTGGACACGTGGCTAAATAATATTATTTAATTTAATAATTATATCACTTACATGATTAAATAGAACGGTATCCATTTTTTTTATTTTTTATTTATAGATAATTTGATTACATTGAGTGGTATCCATTACATAGGCCTATGCTGCTGGAGCACTTCCGAGGCCTATGCTGCTGGAGTGGGACACGTGGCTAAATAATACTTTTCCGAGGCCTATGCTGCTGGAGTGAGATGCAGCCATTCATATATATATTTTTTTTTTCTGAGATGCCGCAAGCTTCATTTGACTAATTTGAAATGGACCATTCAGACCGTTTACCTTTTCCTCTTTGTTTCTTTTCCATCACTGAAGGAATGCGACCTTTATCTAATTTCCTTAATTGATTGATTCTTTCTTCCTGAGTACAAAATTATATAAATATTGCGAACGCTTCACACCATTTTCTGGAATATGATTTTTATCACTTTCAGCTTAGGATCAATCTTGATGGAATTCAACCCCTACAGTGAGTTTGAATTCAATATTTACTCGGTGTTTTCGTTATTTAAATGTTCGTACGTACATGTAAGCAATTTTTCTCTGTCTTACATTGCTGCAAGAATAATGACTCCAAAACGTCCCTATAAATCCTTATTGCTTACGTGGCAGACAACAGCTAATGTGATGGTTAATATAGTCCACTGGCATATCAAATTTTAAATTAAAATTAATATTAAATTTAAAATTCACATTAATGCTAATATTAATATTAACATTAATATTACTATTAACATTATAATTAATATTAACATGAATTTTTTTTGGATAATTTATTTTTTCGATTAAATTTGTAATCTCAGCTGTCATGTTAGATGTCACATAATGATATTTAACATGTCACGTTAGCTGTCACGTAAGTAGAAAATGTTTGGAGAGATTACTAGCCAATTGCAAGAATTTGATTTTCTCTTTGTCAGAAAAGAACAAACAATAAAACCATTACAGTAAAACAAATATAAGTTATGAAGCTTTAGGTAATTATGGGACTGAGATTTTATGGTTTATTTTTTAATTTTGGTAGCTATGTTTTTCACTTGAGGGTTATTTGGTTGATTGAAAGTATACAGAATATTGTACAGAATATTAAAGTGGGACTATTTGGTTGCTGATCTGATAGTGTGAAGTAAAAAATAAAAATAAAAATTGCACCCAAAATCATAGGATCCGACGATTGGACGAATTAGAGCTGTAGACAGGATTTGTGCTCTGCAGTTCCTGTCGGCTACCAAGTTTTTTTTTTCCGATTGTTCCACCAAGTTAAAACCTCGGATGTGGGTACAGAAGTGGGAGAAAAGTTGATGGTGGTGTACGATAGCGAGGGAGGCAAGGCGTTTGTAGCAATTGTGAATGCTTTGAAATCAGGTCCTCGCGACGAGGGAATCGAGGTACTCGCGACGAGGGAGGAGCTTCTGGGACATAAGCCACGTCTTGACGACGACCACCACATCGTATGTCCTCACCACACCGGTGCAATCCTTGACAGCTACCTTGAGGAAGTACTCAGTCCCCAACATCACCTGCTCCTGAGCGGTGAAGACTTTGTAGAACGAGAGGCGGAGGAAGGAGGGGGTGCCTCGCGACACAAGTAACCCCCGTTCTTGAAATCTTCAAATAAATTTTTTTTAATCAAATATCGATTTTCTCAAAAGAATTAATTATTAATTAACTGATTTTCCCACTGGAAAATCAGTTGGAATATAGCATGGTACGCTAGGTAGCGGGCTGGGCCTAATTCAAATTTGGTAATAAAAGGATGTTTTGTTCAGTTGGGCTCATTTAGTAAACTAAGGTTCGGTTGTTAGTATTAAATTTTATAATAGAAATTATTAAACATTTATTTGGGGCATGGGCCCATGCCAAGATCAGATTAATTATTGTTAGATTAAAATTGAAATCCAGTGGGCTCAGTTTTGGGTCAGAGGAGAATGGAAGAATATAGGTTGGATGATTTGGTTGTTCAGTTCAGTCCGCCGAGTATATATAATAACAGTAGTTGTTTTATTGGGCCTTATCTTTGGTATGTAAAGAAATTATATAGATAGTGGGCTCTGCTCCTTAAAGATTAAGTTGGTAATTTAGCAAGGAAAGTTTCTAGATAATTAATTAAAATGTGAGTATTTAGAAGTGGTTATCTAGTAGTAACTAACTATTTCTAGAAGCTACCAATTAATGAAGAACCTAGTTAAGAAAATAGACTTGATTAATTAAACGTGATTATGAGGTAGGTAGTTAGTTAATTATAACTAATAGTTTCTAGAGCTTGCTAAACCTATGTATTTAAGCCCAAGTTGGTTAGAGCCCAACCTATAAATACCCCTCTAATTTTCTAGTAATTTATATTCCAATTATTAAGCCCAAACCCATTATTTCAGTTCAGCCCAAACCCTCACCCAATTCAGCCTGGTGCAACCGTGTCCAGTGCACATTCACTGTCCTTTCCTACACCTCGCTGTGTCCTGTTCGTGTCCAGTTCTTCATCTCCGTGTCAGCTCAACACGATTTGTGCCTAAGCCTCGAGTCCGACCCCGACGTGTCCACATTGTAAGTTCTCTTATTTTTTGTCACGTCCCAGTCCAAAAATATAAGAGACTAGCAATGTGACAATAGCCAGCTGATACAATCTATGATAGATTTACCAATTTAATGGATCTATCTAGAAGTACTAAGCTGTAGAAGTACTAATTAAAGACAACACATAAATTATACATGATAAGTAGGTAGTCTAATCTCATCCACATTATAATAAAAGAAGGTAAAATGTATACAAGATAGAATCATAGAGAATCTGAATATAAAGTACAACTGAACAGAGTCTAGTGGGAACAAACCCATAAATACAACATCGAATGAAATACTGAAAGGAAAGCACAATGAACTGAAAGATAAGTAGACTCAAGTATCTGGTAACTAGATAAGATACTCCAGTCCAAGGCAGCAACCTACCACAAGTTAAGAAAACTCCTCTAGAAATGTCATGACTCGCATCCGGAATGAGGGTACGAGTACGTGGGTACGTCCAGCCTACGCCGCAGCATCAAAGGTAGAACGCTGTCTAGGTTATCACTAACTAACTAGCATCTCACACAATATATAATCTGTCAATGATATCTTAACTCCAAGAAGGAGGACAATATGATAATAATGACAATGATAAATACTCAATCACAAATCTAAAGCACGATAAGATATCAAAGAAGTCTAACATAACTACAAAATCTAAACATCAACAATAACCAAATACAACAACAACAATAGATAGAAATAATATTCAAATCTCAAATATAAGCCGGAAACATATTCGGTACCAATATGCTAATAAAACTAACTAGGCTAACTAGTTATTCCGGCTAGTCCTCCCGACAATCAGTCCTGAGCTACGGGGTCCATGGCTATACCATAAACATCCTGAGGTCCGTAATAGGTCGGACACCAATCCTCCGGGTCATCTAAAAAATGTTATCCAGTCAGGATTAGAGCGAAGTACAACCCAATAGAAGTTCCAATTAATTGATAAAGACTATAAAATAGTTATAGAAAGTAATACATGATAAGAAATAAAAGTAAATAAATTAGAGAATAAATACAATCACAGTTAATTTAAGAAACAATACAAGATAAGCATGGTGAATCAAGAAAGTATGGTAAATAAAGACTGCAAATAAATGAGAACTGAACTAGATATGTATGATGTGTGTCCAACAAGTATCATGTGAAGCCAGCAAGAATGTAACTAGACTAGTATGTTTTGAAATACCACTTTTGACATGTAAATGGCAAGGGATAATATGGCTCATCGCACGTGACGTATGTAACTGCTATCATTCCAGATTAGACCAGTAGAGGTAATTCTATCTTTTGGGAATGTTTACATGTCTACTAAGATATTTTTTCGCCCAACTAGTATCAATGTATCCAAATTCTGACACGCAAATCAAGTACGAGATCAGCCAGATAAAAGTAAGTGATGCCAGTAAGTGAGTCCTGATGTGATGCCAGTAAGAGTCATGAAGTAGGGCCAGACAAGTATGATACATATTTCGCAAGGGAGTTGTCACGCCCCAGTCCCAAAATCTATGGGACCAGACACGTGGCAATGGCCAGCTGGTACGACTTCGTAGGGCTTTCTAATTTAATGGACCCGACGAAGTGCACTTACGCTGTCCATGGTCAAGTGATCCAAGTAATAATCTATTTCTAATATACAACAACTAAATCTAAATCTCAATCCAGGGTAAGTAATCTCAAGAAAGAACGATACGCATCATCAGTCTGCAGTCCAATAATACATCCGTTCGAATAGACCAGAAGAATAATATAGGTCTATAAAAACTAGGCTATATAAGCAGAATAAAATGGAAAGTAATACAAGACTGAAATAGCTGGAAATGTAAATATACCTGCAATGAATGTCCACACTCTACCAGGTCAAGTATCCTGCAACTGCACAAACAACCTGGAAGGGATCCAGGTCCTCAGAGGGACGTAACAAGATACAAAAATATATGCCATAAAGTAAATACTGAATAAATAAAGGGGGGTGTGCTAACCATCTAAGTGAATGCAATTTGAGGACAACTGTGAGTATATGGGAATGTGTAGGCTAGACATATGCTGACGTAATTCACCAATCGTGACAACCGGCTAGTATATGCCACATATGTCCCCTATAACACGGGTGCCTGATAACGTCCATCTCCGAGGAGCATGGTATCTGAAATAGTATAACGTCCAACGTCCTTTAGAGTGTGGTATCTGTAATATATAACAAGTAACGTCCAATACTCTAGAGAACGCGGTATCTGCAATATATATACGTCCGTATCACTCCTTCGAGTGCGGTATCTGTATAAAGGAGGTGGGTATCCCATACGCCTACTAGTCGTCCTCCCCGCCCAATGATCTATGCATGTCGTATCACAACACGCCTTAGCTACTACACCGAGGCGTCGTAGCTCTGGCTCATAGTCTATCGTTAGAACAATAGTCCAACCTTACAACCAAATAAGGACAATGATTGGACCTTCGTACCACAATATTCTATGCTCCGACTACTAATAACTGCTAAGTCTTCTATCATGCATCGCTAATAGCAGTTATTCCCTATCCGTCGCACGCCTACACGTACAGGTGGCCAACCACATACGCAAGTCTGTGCCCTATATGAGACTCACAACACGTGTAAGAAATGTGTCAAGGCCTGGGGAGTCACACCAATAACTCCACAACTTTAGGTGGGTCCACTAGACACTAAGTCAGACATAAGTCCTAACGTCAACGCCTTCGTTGACTGCACCCAAGTCTTCTCGGACGCGCACAGTTATATAATATTAAATTAAATAAACATGCCACTAAAAATAGCTGAATTTAAACAGTGCAACAAAGGCAAGGTATACTTGCCTGGCAAGAGAGCTGCAATTGTAACATCCAGATGTCATCACCATGAGTCAGAACTATGGCCTCAGAATGAACGTCTCCGGATGCTGAAATAAACATCACCAACATTCCCAGAATAAGTGAAATAGTTAGAAAACACTACCCTTTCGTCCAATTTGGACACAGGGGCAAAAATACAGTTTCTGGTCAACACGGGGTCCACAAGTGGGCGGCCCGTCTTGCACCAAAAAACGTGTCAGGGAGATGTTCTCGAAATTTGTCAAACTTAGTGTCAACAAGTCCAGAACGTCGATACGAACCCAACGGAATATCCAGAACTGGATTCCGATGAGCCGATCACAAAATCGTCCGTCAAGTAGAGCCGTGGGGCCCACGATACGGAATTTTGTCAACGTTCTCAGAATCGAACCAAACTTGGGTCACAGGACCAGCGTATCGCTACGAGTCCGATGGCACAAGTTTTGTTTCGATCCGATATGTGTACACAAAGTTATAACGCGTTCCAGAACAGGCCGATACGGGGCGTCGTCGACGGATACGCGTTGATTCCGGTGTGCACGCACATCCAAATCAACTTTCGCGAATTCCCACATGTCCGTATTGACATTGCGCTCCTTTTGGTAAAATCGGTACGCGACGTGGATGCCCGGATTGACGGGTCCAACTTCGTATCAGAAAATTCCAATATTGTATAAACCAATCTTTTCTTCGATTTGGAACTCAAATAACTTCCAATAAAAATTAAACGAAATTATTCTAAATAAACACGTCCCATGAGGGTCACATAGTGAACACACCTGCGAAGATAGCTCACGGAAAAGTTGAGGGACGGAGGCGTAATCGTGCCGTGAAGAGGGGGGGGGTTGAGTGAGGCTCGAATCTGCCGATTGAAGAAGAAGAAGAACAGTAGCGACAACAGCGTTCTCAGTCGCCGCGACGGTGGCGGCCTGCTGGTGGCGGTGGCTCGACCGTGGGGGGTGAGGGTGGCTCATCGGCGTCGGGGCTCTCCAGGCGGTGGGGAGAACCAGAGGGACAGCAGCAGCAAGGTGGAGGGTGGTGATCGGGTTGATGCCGGGGATGATGACCGGGGCGGGTAGCAGTGCGGAGGTGATATGGTGAACTGGGTGGCCGGTCGACTGGAGGGGCAGGTAGTCATGGCCGGTGGCACGTCGGAGTAGGAGGCCGGCCGAGGGGTGTGCGTCGAGGTGGTTGTGGCAGTAGCTCGAGGGGCACAGCGGGTGTGGGGTGGTTGCTCGGTCAGGTGAGCTCGGGTGGAGCTGCTTTGCCGGAGACGAAGGGAGGGTGGTGATCGTGGGCGTGCAGTCGTCGCAGGAGGATGTCGTGGCTGCGGGATGGCCGGGGTAGCAGTCGGAGTAGATGGCCAGGCGTGGAGGAAGTCGAGTGGAGGTGATGTCGGGTGCGGGGTGCACCACCGGACGGGGAAGCTGCTGTTGGCAGTAGGCGGGGGAGCTGCTCTGGCAGTAGGCGGCGGAGCTGTACAGGCCAGGCCGGACGGAGTTGGTCGGCCGGATAGGTTCCTCAGGAAGAAGAAAGGTTGAAGAAGAAGAAGAATGTAAGAAGAAGAAAGAAATATAAACATGGAGGTGGTGGCTTGGTTTCCCACGTAGAGAAGAGAGAGAGAGAGGGGGGGTTTCTAGGCTTCTTGGGATTAGGGCCTACTTGGGGAGTTGTGAGGGTGAGATGATGTGATATTTTATAGGGGAGTGGTGAATGGATGGAGGGTGGGGATGCTCCTATTCAAAATGGAGGGATAGGATCACTCATGAGAAGAATCATTTCTTCATGAGGAAATGAAGAGGGGAAGTGTGTAATTCGGTCCCAATTTTTGTGACCTCTCCATGTGGTTTTGGCCAATGGGGTGAGGGCACCTAAAATCACTAAATTGCAACTTAGCCCCTTAAATTCGGGAAATTGCACGAACACATAAAATAACAAACAAATTATGGAGAAAATTACGGTTGATGATTTGCATGGCGAGGGGGTGTTGGGGGTTTGGCACAGATTTAATTTAATGGCCATCGGAATTAATTACGGATCAAAATAGGATTAGGCAAAAATTGGTATCCTTGATTAAAATAGAATTACAGTGCCCCGCGCTTTTAAATTAAATGGGGGCACTTGGGGTCAAAATTCGAAAATGACACAAGATCAAAAATGGTGGGGGCTTGGAGTCAATCTTGGATCCTTTAGTTGGTCCGGCTCAACGGGTTAAGTTGGTATCTCAAAACTGAGGGTAACGACACAGGTGTCCGACACAAAATTTAATTATGGGATTTCGGTTACAGAAAATTGTGCAATTAATTTAGAGCACAAGGAAAATGATTTTCAGTGGCGGAAAAGTCCAGTGCCTAATTTGGCGAGTCAAGTCAGAAGTACAATGATCCGATAGAATTTATGGGCTGATATTGGGCTCCGAATAATTTAGCAATGATAGGGCGCGCCAAGGATTTTAATTAAATAAATTAAAATAACAGGCAAACTTAACTCTACTCTAAACCTCAACATCTGCTGCTAAATCCAAAAATTTTCCCGATCCAAACCTGACTATCTATAGAATTAATCGAGGGGTTTTACATTCTTCCCAACTTAGAAAAATTTCGTCCCCGAAATTAAAAGTAGAGCACGAAAATAGCTAAGCGAATTTTTAAAACAACTAGTAATCAAATGCCGTACGTAAATTCGTACCTTGCTCCTCAAATAAGTACGGGAACCGCTGTCAAATAGAATCCACGCGCTCCCAAGTAGACTCGCCTGGTGAATGGTGCTTCCATGCAACTCTGACCAGTCGAATAGTCTGCCCTTCCAAAGTCTTCTCGCTGTGATCGAGGATCTCAACTGGCAGCTCTACGTAAGACAGACTGGGCCCGACTGTAATCTTCGAATGATCTAGCACGTAGCTAGGGTCTGCGACATATCTTCTCAGCTGCGATACGTGAAATACGTCATGCACTCCCTCTAATGATGGAGGCAGTGCAAGACGGTAAGCTACTTCGCCGACTCGTTCCAAGATATCAAAAGGCCCGATGTACCTCGGACTCAGCTTGCCTCTTCCTCCGAATCTGATGGTACCACGAGTAGGCGATATCCTCAAAAGTACATTGTTACCCTCCTGGAACTCTAATGGCCTGCGGTACGCATCTGCCCAATGTTTCTGTCTGTCCTATGCTGCACGCAGGTGGCTCTGAATCTGCTTGACCTTCTCCACTGTCTGTGTCACTAACTCCGGACCAAGCATCCGACGTTCTCCTATGTCACTCCAACAAACCGGCGACCTATATTTCCTGCTGTACAGTGCCTCATAAGGTGCCATCTGTATGCTAGCCGGGTAGCTGTTATTGTAGGAGAATTTCAGCTCTCAACATATCCTCTAATATCTGTATCGTGCGCTCTGACTGACCATCAGTCTGTGGATGATATGCGGTGCTGAACTTGAGACGGGTTTCTAGGCTCTCCTGCATAGTCCGCTAAAAATGCGACTATAGTATACTAATACCTTAGCTATAATCAATATCCACTCCAAGTGTCACATTTATACCTTGAGTAACATACTTACACTAGACCATTATCTACTAACCAAATACCAAAACTTATCCTATATTACAACCCAAAATTGGACACAGACCTATACCTACCACACCAACACCACACCTCATATACCTACATCAATGCCCTCTTATCTTTGATATCCACTGCTGTTGCTATTACTGGTTCTTAGAAATGCCTCAGTACAGCTGCTCCTAATCGAGTGTCAGTGCACATATTGGCATCAAACCTGGTACATCATGTAGCGCCCCATTCTTCCGGTGTGGAGAGCGCGGCTAAGAAACACAAGACGGTATCGTTCGATCGGGATAGATTGAAACAAGAACTCGTCCTCGTTATGGATTTGTTTCTTCGGAATCGATTTCCATATTCAGTGGACCATGCCCCCGGGAACGACTTAGCGGCAGAGTCAGGAGGGACCTCTCCGCTGCTATCTTTTATTGCCTCGGATTTCGATGTCGCTTGTTGCTTTCGTGCTTTGAGTTGGTTTTGGGATTTGCTTGTTTTCCTTGAACGGTTTTGATAGTTTTTATTGTTTTCGTTCATTGAACTGCACTTCAATTCCGAGATTTTGAAAAGTGGAAGAGGTATTGATCGAGCTGTTCGTAATGCAGGTGAACGAGCAGTAGGCGGCTTGCGAGCGGAGTCGGGAAGTGCCTCTTTCCTTCTCTCTTTCAAAAATCTAAGTGAGTGGCTACCATCCTGATTAGCTAGCCTTGCTTCCAAGCTCACACCCTAAAAATGCTTGCATTCTCCTCGCCCCGATCAGACGATACCAAGTAATAATAAAAGATACCAAGATAAAAAAAGAAATAGACTTGGTGCATTATGCTTGTCAATTAACTTCGTGAACGGTTACTTACCTGCATGCTTGTTCGCTTGGAATGTTTATCATATGCATCAATACAAGATAGAATGTGTATCCTTCTTTAAATTGTGCTATGAAATCAAACTCATCCTAAATGCAATGAATTGAACAGGGAGACTATGCGAAAATAGATCTCGTCCTGTCCTGTGCCTGTTATTGCCCTGAATTTGCCTCAACTGCTAACTTAGTGTATTATGTTGATCACGGACAACTTGTGCACAAGGCCCTAAGTTCCTGCGGACGGTCGCTGGGGCACTGGCACCGATCCGATCCGGGTGGGAACTCCCCTGTTTAGTCATCCTGTGCAAGGACGGAATGGCGTACAGCACACCCGTGCTCTCGCTGCATACCATCCTCTTCAGCGACTAAAATTGGTCCAATATGGCATCCAGCCAGTGATCCCCTGTATATTTAAACCTGTTGCAAACTAACTTGTGTCTTCGTGGCAGGGAAGGCATGGTAAGTATTGTGCAGGTAACTCAGACGGTCAGGTAAAATCCACCGAACGGTGGCAAGTTCATTTGAGTAAATTCTATATGCTGCTTACTTGTAAATGAACTAAGGCAAGATAGAAACCCACAAATATGCATGCTTCATTAAAACAACGTGTTGATTGGTTTAGTTCGGTTAGCTCGCCTTCACCAGTATGTTTCGACATACTGACCCTCGTTGAAACAGGTTCTCCGCACCAAGGCGAACCGAGCGAGGAGCCGAAGTCGTCTTCCCGATCTAGTCCAGCTGTTGGCGCATCCTGATCGCGTCGCCCTAGAAGCATTTTGAACCAGGAGCTTGCACTCTTTATACACAATGCAGCTCCGTGGCAAAGCCGTCCTCCAGCCCGGAGGTCTATATCTTTTGGGAGTTTATAAAGGGATATAATGTACAGGACTGCTATCTCATTTTGAGTCAACACTTTTGTAAGCCCGTGCGGCATATTAGCTGACTCGTTCAGGAGTTTGTAATAGATATTCATTATCAATAAAGAGAACTTTTCCATGTTTTAAATCTGTGTTTCAATTTATCTGCGTACTCTGAATATGTGCTTGTCATGCAAATCATTAAAGCCTTGTGCGGGCGCAACCCCAGGCCCGCACGGCGGTCACGATTCGGGGGACGCCTCAACGATTCTAAGGAATCGGGTCGTGACTTAGTGGTATCAGAGCACAGATTCAAGTTCCTTAGACTCGTGCTGGAAAAGTTCCTTTAACGATCAAATTCCTGTGCGAACTCTTGAACTCGCTAGGCCAAAATGAGATACATTCATGCAATAAGTCCATAATATATTATGATTCTAATATAATTTACCTTCTTTTGAAGGAATGGTACCAGCGCAATCTGTAGCGCAAGCACCGAACGAAACACAAGAAAGTAGTTCGGGCCCTTCGGGAAGCTCTCAGAGCCAGCGAGGTATGTCTCAAGTCGACCCGCTTGAGCGGGTGATGCAAATGTTAGAAGAACAATGACAACGAGACGATGCTCACCAAGCCAAGTTCGAAAGCAATCTAGAGACCCGATTCTCAGTCCAACAGAAGCAGGTAGATACCCTGCAACAGATCGTTCAGACTTTGGCTACCAACTATTCCGCCGCAACAACAACGACTCCGGTAGAACAGCCCGTGCTTGAAGTAGAGACGCCGCAAATTCCAAGGCCGAGGGACGTGACTGCCTTCGACTTTGGCCACTTCAAGAAAGTCTGCAACACCCCATTCAACGGGACTGAGGAACCCATAGTGGCTTTAGATTGGTTGGCAGAGCTTGAAGATCACTTCGCTCTGCTAGAGGAACCCGAAGAAAAGCGCGTCGCCTGCGCGCAACTACAGCTCCGCCTCAACGCACACGATTGGTGGAACGTGCATCGACGATCTCTCCAATTTGATTACGGAGAGGAGGCGATCTCGTGGATGACCTTTCGTGCCGCGTTTGAAGAGGAGTTTATACCCCCTCCAGTACAACGTCAGATGGAAAACGAGTTCGTGCATCTGAGGTAGGGCAGTATGACAGTTAAGCAATATTTCGTCGAATTCAACCAACTCTCCAAATTCGTTAGGGCCTATTTACCTGATGTAGCGAGTCGAGCAAGAAGGTTTGAAGGTGGACTACGCCCTGCCATCCATGCGCACGTGGTCAATAATCAATATAGAATAATGCGTGAAGTCATGAATCACGCCCTATCACTTGAACCACAATATCCTCACGTTTTTGCCGGCGCTGTGCATACCTACAATCACAAACGCCATAGCGACGAGAGAGGAAACACCGCCACAAAGCGCCGAAACGACGGCGGGAAGCAGAAGGCAAATCCCAACCAAACATATAACTTCTGTAGGAAGCCAGGCACCTGTTCAGGGATTGTCGTAAGCGACTCGGGAATTGCCTCCGTTGTGGTGATCCAACCGATCGGGTTGATGCTTGTCCGGTCCCGGATCGCCGTCCTCAACATAATGCTCCCTAACGGTAGGCTCTATTCCTAAGTTTCGGGATGAAACTTCCAATTGCTTGGGTAGGATGTAGCGCCCCGTTCTCCCGGTGTGGAGAGTGCGGCTAAGAAACACAAGACGGTATCGTTCGATCGGGATAGATTGAAATAAGAACTCGTCCTCGTTATGGATTTATTTCTTCGGAATCGATTCCCATATTCAGTGGACCGTGCCCCCGGGATCGACTTAGCGGCAGAGTCAGGAGGGACCTCTCCGCTGCTATCTTTTATTGCCTCGGATTTCGATATCGCTTGTTGCTTTCGTGCTTTGAGTTGGTTTTGGGATTTGCTTGTTTTCCTTGAACGGTTTCGATGGTTTTTATTGTTTTCGTTCGTTGAACTGCACTTCAATTCCAAGATTTGGAAAAGTGGAAGAGGTATTGATCGAGCTGTTCGTAATGCAGGTGAACGAGCAGTAGGCGGCTTGCGAGCGGAGTCGTGAAGCGCCTCTTTCCTTCTCTCTTCCAAAAATCTAAGTGATTGGCTACCATCCCGATTAGCTAGCCTTGCTTCCAAGCTCACACCCTAATAATGCTTGCATTCTCCTCGCCCCGATCAGACGATGCCAAGTAATAATAAAAGATACCAAGATAAAAAGGGAAATAGACTTGGTGCATTATGCTTGTCAATTAACTTCGTGAACGGTTACTTACCTGCATGCTTGTTCGCTTGGAATGTTTATCATATGCTTCAATACAAGATAGAATGTGTATCCTTCTTTAAATTGTGCTATAAAATCAAACTCATCCTAAATGCAATGAATTGAATAGGGAGACTATGCGAAAATAGATCTCGTCCTGTCCTGTGCCTATTATTGTCCTGAATTTGCCTCAACTGCTAACTTAGTGTATTATGTTGATCACGGACAGCTTGTGCACAAGGCCCTAAGTTCCTGCGGACGGTCGCTGGGGCACTGGCACCGATCCGATTCGGGTGGGAACTCCCCTGTTTAGTCATCCTGTGCAAGGACGGAATGGCGTACAGCACACCCGTGCTCTCGCTGCATACCATCCTCGTCAGCGACTAATATTGGTCCAATATGGCATCCAGCCAGTGATCTCCTGTATATTTAAACCTGTTGTAAACTAACTTGTGTCTTCGTGGCAGGGAAGGCATGGTAAGTATTGTTCAGGTAACTCAGACGGTCAGGTAAAATCCATCGAACGGTGGCAAGTTCATTTGAGTAAATTCTATATGCTGCTTACTTGTAAATGAACTAAGGCAAGATAGAAACCCACAAATATGCATGTTTCATTAAAACAACGTGTTGATTGGTATAGTTTGGTTAGCTCGCCTTCACCAGTATGTTTTGACATACTGACCCTCGTTGAAACAGGTTCTCCGCACCAAGGCGAACCGAGCGAGGAGCCGAAGTCGTCTTCCCGATCCAGTCCAACTGTTGGCGCATCCTGATCGCGCCACCCTAGAAGCATTTTGAACCAGGAGCTTGCACTCTTCATACACAATGCAGCTCCGTGGCAAAGCTGTCCTCCAGCCCGGAGGTCTATATCTTTTGGGAGTTTATAAAGGGATATAATGTACAGGACTGCTATCTCATTTTGAGTCAACACTTTTGTAAGCCCGTGCGGCATATTAGCTGACTCGTTCAGGAGTTTGTAATAGATGTTCATTATCAATAAAGAGAACTTTTTTATGTTTCAAATCTGTGTTTCAATTTATCTACGTACTCTGAATATGTGCTTGTCATGCAAATCATTAAAGCCTTGTGCGGGCGCAACCCCAGGCCCGCACGGCGGTCACGATTCGGGGGACGCCTCAACGATTCTAAGGAATCGGGTCATGACACATCACCCTCACACCCTGACCATTGCACTTGCTCGATCCCCTTCTGTCACTACCATATTTCTAGAATAGGGGCTTTATTTTCATTTATCATATTTATTTTATTGTGTTAATATGTTGCATGATATAAAATATACATATTATATTGTGTTCATTAATGCATGGGTTAGTGGACTAGACCTAAAATCTACTAGATAAACCCTATCCTATTTAATTAGCAATTAGTTAAATTCCTCAAATAAGTTACTAAATCCCTCATTAATTAGTTCTTCATGACAAGCTATGAAGGGAAAAATAGACCTTATGCATTAGAAATCCTAACCCTAGCCTATAAAGCAAGAGGGAGCCTCCCTTAAGCCACTCATCATTCATGAAAAAAAAATCCTAAAAATAGCCTCCAAGAAGAAACCCTCTTTCCTTTTTCAAAATTTCAGAATTTCTAGCCCTAGATCCCTCATTCTCCCCCATCAAGAGAGACCTAGAAGCTTAAGCACAAGGAGACTTGAAGAAGGAGAAGCTATATTGGAATCCATCTTCCAATAGGTAAAAATCTAGAAACCCTCATTTTAATTCTGTTTTAATTATTTTGTTTGGCCATTATAAGCCCACCCATGGTTTAGGAACACCCTCAAAGAGAGAGAATTAGTTAAATTGGGTTCCATAGTATTTTCTCATGAGTTTTGTTCATAGTTTTGGTTTTTGGATGCATTTTCTCCTAATTTTGTAGCCCTAAATATATATTTGTATTTATGCATATTTACATCATATACGTAGAGGTTTAATTACAATTTGGAGATTTATGCATGAGAATTTGTAATGTATCATGGGTATCCCCGATTTGCACACTAGGTGTTTGACAAAATGCTAAATAGAATGTATATCTGTTTTTATGGTCTAATCTTATGCATTTTGATATGTATACATATATATGAATGTGTATATATATATTATTGTATATATGTATGACTATAGGTTTTGCACAGTCGGGTTTCGATTGAAACTGTGCATCAGTCGAGAGGCCAGTAGGAGTCGGGTTCACTATGTGAACTATGTATCAATGTGTTGGGTATCGGGTTCCTTACTGTGCAATCGGGATTTTTATATAGAATGTGAGTATGTGAGTGTATCAGTGTCACTGTGTCTGTGCATTGTGCACATAGTGTCAATGTGAGTGTATGAGTGTATCAGTGTTACTGTGTCTGTGCATTGTGCATACAGTGTCAATGTGAGTGTGTGAATGTATTAGTATGTTTATGTGTCAGTTGAGATTAAGTGGAGGGAGTTGTTTAACTAGTGTACTATACCAGGTACCCATGTGATGGTCAGGGCGGTAAATATTAAAAGAGGTTTACTTGTGTTTCAGTCTAGTGAGTGAGGGTGTGCGTGTTAGTAGAGTGTCAGTGAGCTAGTGATTAAGGATGTGTGTACCTATGCAAGGTTGAGAGTATCAGTGAATAGCAAGTATAAAGAGTCAGTGAGTTCCTGAACTGTGTAGTGAGTGTGATTGTGTATGTGAGAACTGTGTATCAGTATCAGTGAGTCTAGCTAGGTGTATATGTGTGCATAATGAATGAGTGGTTGTGTGTATTAATTAGTGTCAGAGTGAGGTAGGTAGGTAGGTGGGTGTCCAGACATATACATATAAGTAATGTTCTGTATGTGAGTTAGTAATGTATCAGTGTCAGTGAGTTTGGGAATCATTAGACATTAGGGTATTAGGTATCATATATGATGGGGTATGTTAACATAGTAAATAGCTCAAGTATTAGCTAGTAGTGATAACAAGTCAGTGAAATGCAGGAAGCAGTATAGGGTTCTTCATCATACTGTGTCTCAGTATATCAGTGACAAGTGAGAAGAATTGTTATTGTCTATGACGTAGTGTGAAGGTTAGAGTAGGTGCCTATAGCAGCAGCCATCTAGTGAGGAGCTCGGGCTCTATAGGACTAGTGAGTATAGGTGCAGAAGTATGGTCCAGCAGTAGTGCGTACTGCACAGCAAGGAAGTGTACAACAGCCACAACAAGGGGGGGGATCAAGTATCTGTTGAGGTGTTGGATACTTGGTGTCAGAGTGAGGTAGTGTATCAGATATTAAGTGAGAGTAAGTTTGAGTGTTCAGCCATGGGTTTTCGATAGGTAGGTAAGTAAATATGATGCATGGGTAGGTAAGTAAATATGATGCATGGGTAGGTAAGTAAATATGATGCATGTGTTTGCTGAAATGATCTACAAAGTGTAGGTAAGTAAATATGATGCATGGGTTCAATGTGAGGTAAAGGTATTGGATGTGGGTTAATACACTTGGACAAAGGTAATAGTTAGGATATTGATTTGAGGAGTAGGATATGATTGTGGTACCATATACCAAGTGTGAGTATCTGTCACTACCACATTTCCAGATTAGGACATTATTTTAATTTCCCTGTTTAATTTATTATGTTAATAATATCTGTGATGAGTTTTATTAAATAATTATAAGGTGTTCTTAATGCATAGGTTTTTGGTTGAGCTAAAAACCCATTAGGTTTAACCCTTGTGGCCAAACCCTAATTGACATTTTAGTTTTAGATTTAAAATCCTAGAAATGACTAAACCTTAATTAATTTTAGTTCTACATGACTAAATATGAAGGGTTAATTAATCCTTGGCATTTAAAACCCTAACCCTAGCCCTATATAATGAGGGGAAGCCTCCCTCAAGCTTCTTCATTCATGAAGAAAGTCCTAAACCTAGCCTCCATTAGAAAAACCCTTCCTTCCCCATAAATATCAGATTACAAACCCTAGAAATCCATTTTCTCCTCCATCAAGAGAAGTCTAGGAGCTTACACCAAGAAGACTTGAAGAAAGAGGACCTACATTGGGAAACCATCTCCTAATAGGTGAGAATTCGAATTTAAACCCATTTTAATTCTATTTTTCATTGTTGTTTGGCCATTAGGAGCCCACCATTGTTTTAGATTTCGTTTTTGGGGTTTCTCCATGAAGACCTAGGTGGATCTAGGGTTTTGGTGTTCCTACGTTATTTTTCCCTAATTTCGTGAACCCTAATCCTAGGGGTATGCATGTAGACATGATTACATCTCCAACATGTAGGTTTGATCTCAATTTTTAGGGTTCGGATTTGGGTATTTTGGGTTCTCGATGTGAAATCTGTTTTTCTGCACAGCATGTGTTTGCTGAAATGATCCCAGTACGGGAATACCTATTTTAAACCTAGTTTCTTATGAACCTTGAGATATACATATATATATATATATATATATATATATATATATATATATATATATATATATATGTATATATATATATATATATGTATGTATGTGTAGTTATACCTATGTATATGTGCTGATTTGTATATGTGCATTGGGGGTTTCACTGTGCACAGTCAGGTTTGAGATTTTGTGTGTATCGACAGTGAGAGCAGGGGTTGGTTAATTCTGTGTTCAGTGTATCAGCCACTGTGGGAGGTTCCCTGTGAAGAGTCGGGTTTTTGGCTTGTGTTAGGGTTCTGTATCAGTGAGTGGTACTGTGTATCACTAAGTTCAGTGAGAGTAGGGTGTTAGTGAAGTGTAGGGGTGTCAGGGAGTCTGTATGAATATGCAGAGTCGAGTATCCTGACTGTGCAGTTTGATCACAGTGTGGTGTCTGAGAAATTCTTAGTGAGTGCAGTGTAGGAGATGGTTGTGCTTGGGTGTCTGATACAAGGTATCAGTGATTGGGATACACTGATGTCAGTATCAGTCCAGGGATTAGGGGATCCTGCTGAACAGATTAGTGTGGAGGTGAGGGACTTGTGTTTTGGAACCTGGGAAGTATCAGGAACTGTGAGTACTTGGTCAGTGTAATTATCAATGTGAGTTTAGTTTCTTTGAGGGAGCAGTTGGTATCACAGTATGTGTGTTAAGTGCAGTCAAGTTCTGTGAGTTTAGTTCATATATCAGTGTATCAGGTGTTATGTATCAGTAGTTCTGTGAGTTTGGGTTGAGTGAGCAATATGTTATGTATCAGTAGTTCTGTGAGTTTGGGTTGAGTGAGCAATGTGTTAAGTGCAGTCAAGTTCTTTGAGTTTAGTTCATGTATCGTGTATCACTGTGTTAGTGTCAGTGGTAGTATGGTGATCACTTGTTCACTAGGAATATGGGTGTCTGTACAAAAGAACGTGTCTATGGAGGGATGGCAGTAGGATGTAAGTGCAGGTATAGTATAGGTTTTGGGTTGTGCTTGAGTGTCAAATGGAGTATCAGAGATCTGTGCAGTGATGTCTCTGTACACAGTACAGTTCAAAATTGAACTGTGGTTAGCTGCATTGTGTTTCAGTAAATAGGGATTTTGGCTATGCATGAGTATCAGTGAACAATGTTCAAGACCTACCTTTTGATCCTGCCAGTAGTCATACTTGTCTTAGGTTTATTCAACTGTGAAGTCTGAACAACTTCAGACTGTGACACTGTGTAGGGTTCATTTAATCAGTATCTAGGATCTATGCAATTGTTAAGAGTTTAGGTTTTCAAGCATTTGAGAGTAAGGGATGGGTTTAGATGCTGTATCAGAGAGTTGCTGCTGTGTTCTTGCATCAGTGCATCAGTCATTGGGGAATTAAGTATCAGTGAGAAGTTTCAGTTCAAAGTATCAGTATGTGTGTGCATGTGTTAGGGGTGAACAAGTTACCTGGTTGATCCTGCCAGTAGTCTTATAGTAGTCTCAGGATTAAGCCAGGTATGAGTAGGTCTGAACAGTTCAGACAGTAAACTGTGTAGGGTTCATTAAAACTGGACCTTGGCTACTTGAAAAGGGGTTCACAGTGTCAGTTTTATTCAAACTGTGAAAGAGAAGGATTTAGTATCAGTTATTGATACGAGTTAGTATTAGTTAGGAAATTAGCTTAGTTAGTATTGTATTGTTAAACTAGTACTTGCTAGTTATATTTAGTATTAGTAATTAGTTTAGTTGGTATCAAGTGTTGATATGATTAGTATTAGTTCTTGAGTTGGTATTAGGTAGTGTTATTAACTTGTAAGCTATATAAGTATTTATGTACTAACTAGACTCTAGTATATAAGTATTATGCAATATCATATAGATAGTTATGTACTAATGTCTAGTATAGCTAGTAATGACTAGTTTAGTTAGGTTTTGTCCAATATGGACTATTATGGTATATAAATGGACTAGTAGACCTAGTTAACCTAGTATGACTTAGTGCGACCAAGTTTGACTAGTATTGACCAGTAGACCTTAGTATGACCTAGAGGCCTCATATTTAATTAGCTAAACATGTTTATTTCCTTAATTCAGTATTTTGACATTAAAATTCCATAACTAGGTCATTGTGATTTCATCTTGGACATCGATCCTCGCACCTTCCTCGGGACCACAGGCGAGTACATTCTCTGATAGTTTTCATTTTTGTTGATTAATTATATAATTCTAGTTGTATACTATACTTGACTCTGACACTGTGGATACAAAAGTTAGCACCCTAGATACCGTCATGAGGAGTCGTGATTGGAATCCATCGTGCTAGCTGGGGATAGGGAAATATTAGTAGATTATGTGATCATACCCAACTCTACATGCATCATAGCTCACCCCACATCTCACGTCGGGTGCGGCCTGACCATTACATGCCTCATAGCTGTTATATATGATTAGCCTGACCATTACTTGCATCATAGCTAACCAAATGGTTAGCCTGACCTACATGAATCATAGCTAATCATATGTAACAAGCCTGATCTCGCCCCAAGCCGATCACATAATAAACTGATATTTCAAACACTTAGCCAGATGTTTATTTTTTTATTTCAGATTACTTGTTCTAGCATCCACTGATATTTCATTCATTGCTAGATGTTCTATTGCTTACTTCATATTCTCTAGTATTCTATATTTCCAGTATTTATTTCATCTTATATTCCTTACATTGTTTTATAGTTTTTATCAACATAAATGAAACTGCTGTTTAGTGTTTGTGCTTCACTCCAATCTTGACTGGATAACATTTTCAGAGGACTTGGAGGATTTCTGCCCTACCCACTACGGCCCGGGAGCAGAAGGAGATTTCATACCAGAAATCCCAGAGGAGTTACCCACCTTAGAGGAGATTCTACCTACAGGCACTTAGACTGTCCTATTTTATGTATTATTGTACTAGACTTAGATTTGGGTTGTATTATTGTTGTGACTTTTGGTGGACATCTAGACTCTAGACTTATGATGTATTTATATTGTGTTGACTTATGATAGAACTCTTATCCTTATTTCTTATCGTGCCAATTACTTTCATATAGCCTTGTGTTTGAGTATATTATAAACTGTGGATTCATGTATTATCATTGTCCTCCTTATGGAGTTGAGACCATTGACAGGATGAGTTATGTTTGAGACTTAGACAATGTTCTACCGCCGATGCTGCGGCGTAGGTTGGACGTACCCATGGCTCATGCCCAATTTCTGGGTGCGGGTCATGACACATTTTTAGTGGTGGCCCATGCAGGTCTAGATTCGTATTTAGAGCGATATCGTAGTGGTGCTCACTTAGAGTATTGCTACGAGCCTGCGTTAGGAAAATAGGATTTAGGCCGAGAATTTGCTCAATCATAATTAGGAAATTTTTGATTCTTATAATGCTACTCTTAATGATTATTCCTTTAGAACTTTTACTGTCCTTCCTTGATGATATCGTGTCTATTGCCTTAATTGATTCTTTCAATCTGTCTTCAGGATGCCGCCAAAGACCAGGTTCTTGAGACTCGGAGCAGGAGCTTCAGAGAGGTCTGCCACCTCTCGCCCTGTTGGACAGACATCCGTAGCACCTCCTACATCTCCTGTGCATGTGGGAGTGTCTGCACTGTTCGGGGGTCCTCCTCCCCCACCCATAGCTGTGATGGAGCCTCTTCCACCACCGCTGACTCCATTTCCAGGAGGTGTGCCCGTCGATGGGGCACAGATGTTCGCACTGATCCAAGGCATGGTTGATGCCCAGAGGACGTCAGCAAAGGCCCAGAGGGTGCAGGCTGAGGCGCACCAGGCCCAGACCGAGATGATGAGGGTGAGCATGGAGAATTCTCATCAGGTGGCTCTCCAGGCTATGGAGAGAGTCGCTCAGCAGCAGCATCCTGGCCAGCACCACCAGAGGCCGGGCACTATTGTGGACTTCAAGAGGATGATGCCTCGGGAGTTCAAAGGTACAGAGGGGATAGTCTACGCCGACGATTGGCTAGAGGACATAGAGAGGAACTTGCGCTTGGCGCAGCTTCCGGAGGCTCTTCAGATCGAGGCCGCCGGCAGCCAGATGTTCGACATCGCCCTGACATGGTTTTGCACCGAGCCGAGACTCGTTGTTGGGGGACTCACTTGGGAGGCCTTCAAGGAGCTCTTCAAGGAGAAGTTCTTTCCTGATGTTGCCCTGGGAGCCTTGGAGAGTCAGTTCCATGACTTGGTCCAAGGGAACTTGTCCGTTAATGAGTACGCCGCAAAGTTTTGCCGCCTGAGCCGTTTTGCGCCATCGATGATTAGAGATCCAGGAGATAGGGCTCGAAAGTTCAGGAAGGGGCTGGCAAGGGAGATCAAGTCTCGCACGTCGGGACGTCGCACTGCAACCTTCGAGGGCATATTGATGGATGCTCAGATAGCTGAGGATGACTTGGACCTCAGGCCCAAGAGGGGACGCGACACTTCAGGAGGAGCAAACAGTGGTGCAGGACCGGGCAAGCATCCACACTTCCAGCAGCAGCAGAGGCCATATCAACAGCAGCATTAGCAGCACCAAGCACCAGCCCGAGGATAGGTCCAGCACTAGCAGCAGAGGCAGACTCAGCCCGCCATCTAGTGTGCGTACTGCGGAAAGGCAGGATACACTAGAGAGATCTGCAGGAAGAAGTTGGGCACATTTTTGTCCTGCGGATCGACAACACATCAACTGAGGGATTTCCCTGCCATCCAGACTCGTCCAGGTCAGGGTGGAGCAGCCTCCCAGAGGGGACCAGCCAGGGTACCTACCGTACCAGGAGGCCAATAGAGGGGACCTCCGCTTCCATCGCAGCAGCAGAGGTTTGCTCAGCACCAGCAGCAGAGAGGTGCACCCCAGGGGCGAGCATACGCCATGGCGGTCGAGGAGGTCGAGCCAGCAGGAGACTTGATTACAGGTTCAGTTCTTCTCGATTGCATTCCAGCATTTACATTATTCGACTCTGGCACTTCCCATAGTTTCGTGTCTGTATCTTATGCACTTCAACATCATTTAGAGACAGAACCATTAGCTAGGACTTGCAAGATCATGACTGGCGGAGGTATTATCCTAGTCCGTGATCATTGCAAGGACCGAAGAGTATCAGTGGGAGGCCGAGAGTTGAGTGTGCGCTTACTCGTCATGCCACTTTCGGGATACGATATTGTACTCGGAATGGACTGGTTGAGTAGGCATCATGATACTATAGATTATCATGGAGGCAGAGTATTATTTCGACTACCAGGAGAGCCGAAGTTCAAGGTCGCCAGAGAAGCAGCGGAGCAGAGCAGGAGCACATTTTGTGGAGCCAGGATGGAAGAAGAGGAGTTGCCACATCCTCTGATAGCAGAGTTCCTGGATGTATTTCCAGAGGAGTTGCCAGGCTTGCCGCCAGACAGAGATGTTGAATTCTCTATAGACTTGGTGCCAGGAGCGGAGCCCATTTCACAGCATGTCTATAGAGTCAACAACAGCGAGCTGGCAGAACTGAAGAAGCAAGTGGAGGAGCTGCAGGACAAAGGCTTCATCAAATCCAGTTCATCACCATGGGGAGCTCCGGTATTGTTCGTACCGAAGAAGGACGACACGGTACGCATGTGCATCAATTATAGAGCTTTGAACAACCTCACTATCAAGAATAAATACCAGCTGCCAAGGATAGATGATCTTTTTGATCAGTTGAGCGGGGCGAAGGTGTTTTCGAAGATAGATTTGAGGTCAGGCTATCACCAGGTGAAGGTGAAGAGAGAAGACACGCCGAAGACAGCCTTTCGGACTAGATACGGCCAGTTTGAGTTCATGGTAATGCCATTTGGTTTAACCAATGCACCGGCAGTATTCATGAACCTGATGAACAAAGTGTTCCACCAGTACCTTGACAAGTTCGTGGTGGTGTTCATCGACGATATTCTTGTGTATTCCAAGACCCCGAAGGAGCACCTGAGGTTGGTCTTAGAGACTCTCAGGAAGAAGGAGCTGTACGGGAAACTCTCAAAGTGCGAATTCTTCCTTGACAAGGTTGAATTTCTTGGGTATGTGGTGACGGGTGACGGAATCTCGGTTAACCCGAAGAAGATCGAGGCAGTGGAGTCATGGGCTACCCCCAGTTCGGTAGCTGAGATCAGGAGTTTTCTCGGGCTAGCAGGATGCTACAGGAGGTTTGTACAAGACTTCTCCAGGATTGCAGCACCGATGGCCAGGATGGCCAGGAAAGATATGGATTTTGTCTGGACGGAGGATTGCCAGGCCGCATTTAATGAGCTGAAGAAGAGATTGACGACAACTCCAGTTTTGACGTTGCCAGCGGGGACAGGTGGATTCACTATCTACAGTGATGCTTCAGGGAAGGGTTTGGGTTCCGTTCTTCAGCAGCACGGGGAGGTAGTTGCCTATGCTTCCAGGCAGTTACGCCCTCATGAAAAGAACTACCCCACCCACGATTTGGAGTTGGCAGCGGTTATCTTCACTCTAAAGCTGTGGAAACATTACCTGTACGGAGAGCGTGTGGAGATCTTCACGGACCACAAGGGCTTGAAGTACGTGTTCACACAGAAGGAGCTGAACATGAGGCAGAGGAGGTGGTTGGAGTTGATGAAGGACTTCGACATCTTATTGCAGTACCACCCAGGGAAGGCCAACGTAGTCGCCGATGCCTTGAGCAGGTATCCGATGGCTATGTACTTGACGACGGATAGATATTTGTTGGCTGATCTGAAAAGCTTGGGAATTGAGGTGCTAGTTCCCGGTGTTGAGATTCAGATGTGGGGATTGCAGATACAGTCCGAACTGATAGACAGAATCAGAGCTGTGCAGTATGATGATGAGGCTCTAAGGAGTATCAGGGCACATGTTCGGACAGGATTGTCAGACGACTTTACTATCACAGATGATGGGTCTTTACGGCACGGTACGAGGATGTGTGTGCCGAGCGGGGAGCTACGCGAGAAGGTTTTGCAGGAGGCACACCGCTCTCAGTACTCGACGCATCCCGGTGCCAACAAGATGTATCGAGACTTGAGGGAGCACGTATGGTGGTATGGAATGAAGCGCGAGGTAGCACGCTTCGTATCCCGATGTCTAGTATGCCAGCAGGTAAAGGCGGACCGACAGAGGCCAGGTGGATTGCTTCAACCTTTACCTATCCCAGAGTGGAAGTGGGAGCACGTGACCATGGATTTCGTTTCAGGGCTTCCGCGTTCTCCAGGAGGGAAGGACGGGATTTGGGTCATCGTGGATAGGTTGACTAAATCAGCCCACTTCTTACCTTTCAAGGTGGGCACGTCGATAGAGAAGCTAGCAGAGATGTACGTGCGGCAGATTGTCAGACTTTATGGAGTTCCTGTGAGCATCGTCTCGGATCGGGATAGTCGTTTCACTTCCCACTTTTGGAGGAGTCTGCTGGCTAGCTTGGGCACTCAGCTCAAGTTCAGTACCGCATACCACCCCAGACAGACGGGCAGTCTGAAAGGACTATTCAGACTCTCGAGGATATGCTACGCACTTGCGTTCTAGATCTCGGAGGTTCTTGGGAGGATCATCTATACCTGGTAGAGTTTGCTTACAACAACAGCTACCAGGCCAGCATCGAGATGTCGCCATTCGAGGCTCTTTATGGACGAAGGTGTCGTACACCGTTATCTTGGGATGACGTCGAAGAGAGAGCCTTGCTAGGACCAGAAATGGTCGTGGATACAACAAAAAAAGTAAAACTCATCAGAGACAGACTGCGAGTGGCACAGGACAGACAGCGGCATTGGGCCGACAGCCACCGTAGACCCCTTGAGTTTCAGGTATAGATTGTTATTTTCTGGCTTGTGATTGTTTTATTTTGGACTCTGTGTTGAGACTATTTTATTCTAGGTTGGCGATCTAGTGTTCCTACGGATTTCTTCGACGCGGGGCACGATTCGTTTTGGTGGAGGCGGGAAGCTTAGTCCACGCTACATCGGACCCTTCAGTATTTTTGCGAGGGTCGGTGTAGTGGCGTATAGACTAGACTTGCCACCTGCACTAGAGGGAGTGCATGACGTGTTCCACGTGTCGCAGCTGAGGCGGTACGTGGCAGCCCTAGTCACGTACTCGATCACTCAGAGATCGAGGTTGGTCCGACTCTCAGCTACCCTAAGCAGCCCGTAGAGATCTTGGATGGCAGAGAGAAGGTGTTGCGGAACCAGACTATTCCTTTGGTTCGTGTTGCATGGAGTTATCACTCTCCAGGGGAGTCGACCTGGGAGAGAGAGGACAAAATACGCGAGCAATACCCGTATCTCTTCGAGACTTGAGGTATAATTCCTTATCTGATTTCGTTCTTGTTCTAGTTCAATCCAATTTCGAGGACGAATTTTTTTTAGGAGGGTAGACTTGTCACTACCATATTTCCAGATTAGGATATTATTATAATTTCCCTATTTAATTTATTATGTTAATAATATGTGTGATGAGTTTTATTAAATAATTATAAGGTGTTCTTAATGCATAGGTTTTTGGTTGACCTAAAAACCCATTAGGTTTAACCCTTGTGGCCAAACCCTAATTGACATTTTAGTTTTAGATTTAAAACCCTAGAAATGACTAAACCCTAATTAATTTTAGTTCTACATGACTAAACATGAAGGGTTAATTAATCCTTGGCATTTGAAACCCTAACCCTGGCCCTATATAATGAGGGGAAGCCTCCCTCAAGCTTCTTTATTCATGAAGAAAGCCCTAGACCTAGCCTCCATTAGAAAAACCCTTCCTTCCCCATAAATTTTAGAAATTACAAACCCTAGAAATCCATTTTCTCCTCCATCAAGAGAAGTCTAGGAGCTTCGACCAAGAAGACTTGAAGAAAGGGGACCTACATTGGGAAACCATCTCCAAATAGGTGCGAATCCGAATTTAAACCCATTTTAATTCTGTTTTTCATTGTTGTTTGGCCATTAGGAGCCCACCATTGTTTTAGATTTTGTTTTTGGGGTTTCTCCATGAAGACCTAGGTGGATCTAGGGTTTTGGTGTTCCTACGTTATTTTTCCCCAATTTTGTGAACCCTAATCCTAGGGGTATGCATGTAGACATGATTACATATCCAACATGTAGGTTTGATCTCAGGTTTGATCTCGATTTTTAGGGTTCGGATTTGGGTATTTTGGGTTCTCGATGTGAAATCTGTTTTTCTGCACAGCATGTGTTTGCTGAAATGATCCCAGTGAGGGAATACCTATTTTAAACCTAGTTTCTTATGAACCTTGAGATATATATATATATATATATATATATATATATATATATATATATACGTATGTGTAGTTATACCTATGTATATGTGCAGATTTGTATATGTGCATTAGGGGTTTCACTGTGCACAGTCGGGTTTGAGATTATGTGTGTATCGACAGTGAGAGCAGGGGTTGGTTAATTCTGTGTTCAGTATATCAGGCACTGTGGGAGGTTCCCTGTGAAGAGTCGAGTTTTTGGCTTGTGTTAGGGTTCTGTATCAGTGAGTGGTACTGTGTATCACTGAGTTCAGTGACAGTAGGGTGTTAGTGAAGTATAGGGGTGTCAGGGAGTCTGTGTGAATATGCAGAGTCGAGTATCCTGACTGTGCAGTTTGATAGTGTGGTGTCTGAGAAATTCTTAGTGAGTGCAGTGTAGGAGATGGTTGTGCTTGGGTGTCTGATACAAGGTATCAGTGATTGGGATACACTGATGTCAGTATCAGTCCAGGGATTAGGGGATCCTGCTGAACAGATTAGTGTGGAGGTGAGGGACTTGTGTTTTGGAACCTGGGAAGTATCAGAAACTGTGAGTACTTGGTCAGTGTAATTGTCAATGTGAGTTTAGTTTCTTTGAGGGAGCAGTTGGTATCACAGTGTGTGTGTTAAGTGCAGTCAAGTTCTGTGAGTTTAGTTCATATATCAGTGTATCAGGTGTTATGTATCAGTAGTTCTGTGAGTTTGGGTTGAGTGAGCAATATGTTATGTATCAGTAGTTCTGTGAGTTTGGGTTGAGTGAGCAATGTGTTAAGTGCAGTCAAGTTCTGTGAGTTTAGTTCATGTATCGTGTATCACTGTGTTAGTGTCAGTGGTAGTATGGTGATCACTTGTTCACTAGGAATATGGGTGTCTGTACAAAAGAACGTGTCTATGGAGGGATGGCAGTAGGATGTAAGTGTAGGTATAGTATAGGTTTTGGGTTGTGCTTGAGTGTCAAATGGAGTATCAGAGATCTGTGCAGTGATGTCTCTGTACACAGTACAGTTCAAAATTGAACTGTGGTTAGCTGCATTGTGTTTCAGTAAATAGGAATTTTGGCTATGCATGAGTATCAGTGAACAATGTTCAAGACCTACCTTTTGATCCTGCCAGTAGTCATACTTGTCTTAGGTTTATTCAACTGTGATGTCTGAACAACTTCAGACTGTGACACTGTGTAGGGTTCATTTAATCAGTATCTAGGATCTATGCAATTGTTAAGAGTTTAGGTGTTCAAGCATTTGAGAGTAAGAGATGGGTTTAGATGCTGTATCAGAGAGTTGCTGCTGTGTTCTTGCATCAGTGCATCAGGCATTGGGGAATTAAGTATCAGTGAGAAGTTTCAGTTCAAAGTATCAGTGTGTGTATGCATGTGTTAGGGGTGAACATGTAGTCTCAGGATTAAGCCAGGTATGAGTAGGTCTGAACAGTTCAGACAGTAAACTATGTAGGGTTCATTAAAACTGGACCTTGGCTACTTGAAAAGGGGTTCACAGTGTCAGTTTTATTCAAACTGTGAAAGAGAAGGATTTAGTATCAGTTATTGATACGAGTTAATATTAGTTAGGAAATTAGCTTAGTTAGTATTGTATTGTTTAATTAGTACTTGCTAGTTATATTTAGTATTAGTAATTAGTTTAGTTGGTATCAAGTGTTGATATGATTAGTATTAGTTCTTGAGTTGGTATTAGGTAGTGTTATTAACTTGTAAGCTATATAAGTATTTATGTACTAACTAGACTCTAGTATATAAGTATTATGTAATATCATATAGATAGTTATGTACTAATGTCTAGTATAGCTAGTAATGACTAGTTTAGTTAGGTTTTGTCCAATATGGACTATTATGGTATATAAATGGACTAGTAGACCTAGTTAACCTAGTATGACTTAGTGCGACCAAGTTTGACTAGTATTGACCAGTAGACCTTAGTATGACCTAGAGGCCTCATATTTAATTAGCTAAACATGTTTATTTCCTTAATTCAGTATTTTGACATTAAAATTCCATAACTAGGTCATTGTGATTTCATCTTGGACATCGATCCTCGCACCTTCCTCGGGACCACAGGCGAGTACATTCTCTGACAGTTTTCGTTTTTGTTGATTAATTCTATAATTCCAGTTGTATACTATACTTGACTCTGACACTGTGGATACACGGATTAGCACCCTAGATATCGTCATGAGGAGTCATGATTGGAATCCATCGTGCTAGCTGGGGATGGGGAAATATTAGTAGATTATATGATCATACCCAACTCTACATGCATCATAGCTCACCCCACATCTCACGTCGGGTGCGTCCTGACCATTACATGCCTCATAGCTGTTATATATGATTAGCCTGACCATTACTTGTATCATAGCTAACCAAATGGTTAGCCTGACCTACATGAATCATAGCTAATCATATGTAATAAGCCTGATCTCGTCCCAAGCCGATCACATAATAAACTGATATTTCAAACACTTAGCCAGATGTTTATTTTTTTATTTTAGATTACTTGTTCTAGCATCCACTGATATTTTATTCATTGCTAGATGTTCTATTGCTTACTTCATATTCTCTAGTATTCAATATTTCCAGTATTTATTTCATCTTATATTCCTTACATTATTTTATAGTTTTTGTCAACATAAATGAAACTGCTGTTTAGTGTTTGTGCTTTGCTCCAATCCTGATTGGATAATATTTTCAGAGGACTTGGAGGATTTCTGCCCTACCCACTATGGCCCGGGAGCAGAGGGAGATTTTATACCAGAAATCCCAGAGGAGTTACTCCCCTTAGAGGAGATTCTACCTACAGGCACTTAGACTATCTTATTTTATGTATTATTGTACTAGACTGAGATTTGGGTTGTATTATTGTTGTGACTTTTGGTGGACATCTAGACTCTAGACTTATGATGTATTTATATTGTGTTGACTTATGATAGAACTCTTAACCTTATTTCTCATCGTGCCAATTACTTTCATATAGCCTTGTGTTTGAGTATATTATAAACTGTGGATTCATGTATTATCATTGTCCTCCTTATGGAGTTGAGACCATTGACAGGATGAATTATGTTTGAGACTTAGACATCGTTCTATCATCGATGCTGCGGCGTAGGCTGGACGTACCCACGGCTCATGCCCAATTTCCGGGTGCGGGTCGTGACAGTATCATGAGATGTTAGCTAAGATACTTATATAGCTAAGGTATACACCAATAAGTTGAGGTAACAGTTGTAATTAGGATGTCAAGTAATGGGTTAAAGTAGAACTAGGATCAAAGTATTAAATCTAGCTAAGGTATTTAGGGTTTTATTGTTAGTCTAATAGATAGCTAAGGTAATACCTAGATAAATTAGGTATGGAGGAGTTATGAGTACACCCTAGTGTTTATAACTAAGTATGACAAATAATTATCTAGTGTGAGACTAGTTTTGACCAGTAGACCTTATTATGACCTAGAATTAAACTAGTTAAACTTATTTTCATTTTTGAAATTTGTATTGATACAACGTACCATATATATAGGTCTATGTGACTCTAGTTTGGACATCTACCCTCACACCTCGCTCAGGACCACATGCGAGTACATTCTCTGACAGTTTGTATTTTGTTGATTATTCTATGATTCTAGTTGTATAGTATACTTGATTCTGACACTGTACATGCACGTGTTAGCATCATAGATATCTGTCATGAGGAGTCGGGATTGGAATCTATTGTGTTAGCTGGGGACAGAGAAATATTAGCAGATTATGTGATCATACCCCAATTTACATGCATCATAGCTTACCCCATATATCACGTAGGGTATAGCCTGACCATTTACATGCCTTATAGCCTGTTATATGATTAGCCTAACTATTACTTGCATCATAGCTAACCAGATGGTTAGCCTGACCTCACATGTATCATAGCCAATCATATATAACAAGCCTGATCTTATCCCAAGCCAATCAAATAATGAACTGATATTTTAAACACTTAGCTAGATATTCTATTTCTTTATTCTACTTCACTTATTTCAGCTTTCACATATTTTTGTTCATTGCTAGTTTGTACTATTGCTGATTACATATTCTCCAATATTCCTTATTTTTAGTATTTTCTTCATCTTGTATTTTCTTACACTGTATTATAGTTTTGTCAATATAAATGAAACTGCTGTTTAGTGCTTGTGCTTCACTCCAATCTTGACTGGATAATATTTTTCAGAGGACCTTGACAACTTTTGTCCTACTCACTATGGCCCAGGTGTAGAGGGAGACTACATACCAGAGATCCTAGATGAGTCACTCTCCTTGGAGGAGACACCACCCGCAGTCATCTAGACAGTTCTACCTATGTATTATTTGTTCTAAAACTTGAGACTTGGATTATACTATGTTGTTGAGACTATTTATGTTAGATAGATAGACTCTAGATTACTGTTGTATTTTGGTTATTGTGCTTGACTTATGTCAGTACTTCCTTATCTTTATATCTTATCATGCCAGTTACTTCCTATAGTTTTTGTCATTGAGTATATCATAAATTGTTGATCAATGTATTATTCATTGTCTTCCTTATAGAGTTGAGATCATTGACAGGTTATGAGTTATGTTTAGTAGTCTTGAGACCTAGACAACGTTCTACCGTCGATGCTGTGGCGTAGGCTGGACGTACCCACGGCTCATGCCCAAATTTTGGGTGTGGGTCGTGACACATTTTTAGTGGTGGCCCATGCAGGTCTAGATTCGCATTTAGGGCGATGTCGTAGTGGTGCTCACTTAGAGTATTGCTACGAGCCTGCTTTAGGAAATATGATTTAGGATGAGAGTATGCTCAATCATAATAAGAAATTTTTTGATCTTTATAATACTATTCTGAATAATTACTTCCTTTAAAATTTTACTGTCCTTCCTTGATGATATCGTATCTGTTTCCTTAATTGATTCTTTTTAGTCTGTCTTCAAGATGCCACCGAAGACTAGGTCTTTGAGATTGGGACCATCAGCTTCAGAGAGGTCTTCTACCTCTCGACCTAACGGATAGACATTTGGAGTTCCTCCTACGTCTCCTGTTTATGTGGGAGTATCTGTAGTTTTTGGGGGTCCTCCTCCTCCACCTGTTCTGAAGATTGCCCCAGCTGTATCGGAGCACCTTCTACTACCACCGACTCCGTTTTCTGGAGGTATGTCCGTTGATGCGACACAGATGTTCGTGCTGATCCAGGGCATGCTAGATGCTCAGAGAACATCAATGGAGGCTCAGCGAGTCCAAGCTGAGGCTCAGAGGGTGCAAACAGAGGCACACCAGGCATAGACGGAGCTGATGAGAGAGAGTATGGAGAATGCTCATCAGATGGCTCTTCAGGCTGTGGAGAGAGTCACACAGCACCAGCGGCATCCTGGCTAGCAGCACTAGAGATCGGGTACTATAGTGGACTTCAAGAGAATGATGCCTCGGGAGTTCAAGGGCACCGAAGGGATACTCTATGCTGACGACTATCTAGAAGATATAGAGAGAAACTTGCGCTTGGCGCAGATTCCGGAGATTCTTCAGATTGTGGCCGCCGACAGTTAGATGTTTGACATCACGCTGACATGGTATCGTACGGAGCCAAGACTCTCTGTCGGAGGACTTACTTGGGAGGCCTTCAAGGAGATTTTCAAGGAGAAGTTCTTCCCCAATATAGCCCTAGGAGCCTTGGAGAGTCAGTTCCATGACTTGGTCCAAGGATGCATGTCAGTCGATGAGTATGTCGCAGAGTTTTGCCATATTAGTCATTTTGCACCATCGATGATTCGAGATCCAGGAGACAAAGCCCAAAAGTTTAGAAAGGGGCTGACGAGAGAGATCAAGTCTCGCACATCGGGATATCGCACTACTACCTTCGAGGGCATTCTGATGGATGTCCAGATTGCTGAGGATGACTTGGACCTCAGGCCCAAGAGAGGACGCGATACTTCTGGAGGAGCGAGTGGTAGTGCGGGACCGGCCAAGCGTCCACACTTTCAGCAACAATAGAGGTCGTACCAGCATTAGCATCAGCAGTACCAGGCACCAGCTCGAGGGTACACCCAGCAACAGCAGCCTCAGATGCAGACTTAGGCCACTTTCCAGTGTGCGTACTGCGGGAAGACAGGACATACGAGGGACATCTGCAGGAAGAAGAGGTTGGGTACATGCTTGTCTTGTGGATTGTCAGCACATCAGTTGAGGGACTGTCCATCTATTCAGACTCATCAAGGTTAGGGTGGAGAAGTCGCTCAGGGGGGACCTGCCAGGGTACCTACTGTACCAGGAGGCCAGCAGAGGGGACCTCCACTTTTGTCGTAGCAGCAGAGGTTTGCTCAGCACCAGCAACAGCAGAGGGGTGCACCCCAGGGATGAGCATATGCCATGATGATCGAGGAGGCTGAGCCAGCATGAGATATGATTTCAGGTTCAGTTCTTCTCAATTTTATTCCAGCACTTACATTATTCGATTCTGGTGCTTCCCATAGTTTTGTATCAGTATCATATGCTCTTAAGCATCATTTAGAGGCAGAAACATTAGATAGGACTAGCAAGATCACGACTGGCGGAGGCATTATCCTAGTCTGTGATTATTGTAAGGACCGGAGAGTATCATTGGGAGGTCGAGAGTTGAGCGTGCGCTTACTCGTCATGCCACTTCCGGGATATGATATTATACTCGAAATGGACTGGTTGAGTAGGCACCATGCTACTATTGATTATCATGGAGGCAGGATGATATTTCGACCGCCAGAAGAGCTAGAGTTCGAGGTCGCCAGAGGAGCAGGGAAGCAGAGCAGGGGCACTTTTTATGGAGTCAGGATGGAAGAAGAGGAGTTGCCACATCCTTTGATAGCGGAGTTCCTGGATATCTTTCCAGAGGAGTTGCCAAGTTTGCTGCTAGACAGAGATGTTGAGTTCTCTATAGATTTTGGTGCCAGGAGCAGATCCTATTTCATAATATGTCTATAGAGTCAACAACAGCGAGCTGACAGAACTGAAGGCGCAAGTTGAGGAGTTGCAGGACAAAGGCTTCATCAAATCTAGTCCATCATCGTGGGAAGCTCCGGTATTGTTCATACCGAAGAAGGATAGTACGGTAGACATGTATATCGATTATAGAGCTCTGAACAACCTTACTATCAAGAACAAATACCCGCTGCCAAGGATAGATGATCTCTTCGATCAGTTGAGCGGAGCAAAGGTATTTTCAAAGATAGACTTGAGGTCAGGCTACCACCAGGTGAAGGTGAAGAGAGAATACATTTTGAAGACAGCTTTTCGGACCAGATATAGCCAGTTTGAGTTCATGGTAATGCCATTTGTTTTAACCAATGTACCGACATTATTCATAAACTTGATGAACAATGTGTTCCATCAGTACCTTGACACGTTCGTGGTGGTGTTCATCGACGACATTCTTGTGTATTCGAAGACCCCAGAGGAGCACGAAGAGAACCTAAGGATGGTCTTGGAGACTCTCAGGAAGGAGGAGCTGTACGGGAAGCTTTCAAAGTACGAGTTCTTTCTTGACAAGGTTGAATTCCTTGGGCATGTGGTGATGGGTGACAGAATCTTAGTTAACCCAAAGAAGATCGAGGCAGTGGAGTCATGGGCTACCCCCAGTTCGGTAGCTGAGATCTGGAGTTTTCTCGGGCTAGCAGGATACTACAGGAGGTTTGTATAAGACTTCTGTCACGACCCGCACCCGGAATTGGGGCACGAGTATGCGGGTACGTCCAGCCTACGCCGCAGCATCGGCGATAGAATGCTGTCAAGGTCATGATACTATCTAGCCAATCTCACACAAGCATCCAATCTCCATAAGGAGGCACGGATGACACAATAAAATGAACACATACTCAATTACAGGACTACAGCACGATAAGATCTCGAACAAAAATTAAATACAACACAAGTCAAGAAGTAATAATCTAACTCAACAAATATCCAAGTCATCAAAAATGCCGGAGACAAATCCGGTACCAAATAGTCTGCTAAAAGAACTAACTAGAAGATTAGTGATTCCGGCTAGACCTCCCGGAATCACAACTGAACTACCAAGTCTGCAGCTACTCACCATAGGGTCCATAAAGTGTCGGACACCGATCCTCTAAGGCATAGTCTGGAAAAATATTTCCAGTCAGAAAGGAGCAAAGTACAATCTCAAATAATAGTTCCATTTAATTGATAAGGACTATAAAGTAATAAATAGATCATGCTAGATACTGGGAAGACCGAGAATAAATGCAATGGCAAAATAGAGAGACAGAAAAATGTACAGAGACAGGTAATAGGCAATATGAGACAGTCAGTGCATATATGAAAATGAAAAGAATAAGGTACAGTATCATATACGGGTGATGTAGTATATGATTTAAAATAGGGAACTGTAATCTATTCTAAGTGTTTGAAATAGTAGTTTCGAAATATGATCGGCTTGGGAACATGTACGATAGCTATAGGGCCTGGCTAATCATATGTGAAGAGCATGATTAACACTTATATTGTTCTACACTGCAATAAGAGGTTATGATCATATTTCTTACTAACTACTTCCCCGCCCCCAACTAGTACTGTGGATCCAACCATGACACGTCACGATACACGAGCAAGTCCAATCTATCATGTACGATGTCTAATATACATGTCGTGTACAATGTCAATACGATAATCAATGTAATATCTCATGACTGCAGATCCAAGCTATACTAGTCCGTGTAGCACAGTGTTAAGGATTCAGATGTAACATTTCTAGATTATTGAACTTATAGGAATTATCAACAATTAAAAATTATCAGAGAAATGTACTTGCCTTGGGTCCTTAGCTGGTAATTATTGCTGTCCTGTTCCAGAGTATCCCCTGGATGAAGCAACAGTCCTATAAACATATCACAGTATAACATTTGCATCAGATGCTACGCTAACACACAGTCAAAAACACTGGCCTTAGGGCTACGCTAGGTACGATAATGGTCATCTAGGATCATCTAGTAGATATAAATATACATATCTTAACTAGCATATATACTTAAAATTATGTTTTTATTAAACATATAGCAAAATAAATATGTATATTCATTTTCGTGTATCCACCAATTAATAATTACATACATATACTAAGAATGTTTGTTTACGTATATACGAATTAATATATATAGCAAATATATAATAAGTGTATACCAAATATATATATATATATATACAAATTGATTTAAATACATACATATACATACCTGTATACCAATCATGTTAAATATATATACGTATACATTAATATTAAGCATTAATTAAATACCTAAATTGTATTCATATAAATACATAAGTACTAATACAATAATTTAATTTACACTAATAATATAGTGTATATTTTATAAAATACAATTTTTATGGAAATACCAGTATACATATATGTATACTAATTTTCTTTAAATATATACTAATTAAACATTTCATATATCATATACATGTGTATATATACATTAATACACATATATACTAATATATATATATAAACTACGCTTATATATGTTTAACATTTAATTAAAGATAAATAATATACATGTACATATATTAAATTATACATTACTAAAGTATTTATATACTATACATATTCATGTATTAACATTAATTAAATAACTATACATATACATATGTATTAATTAAATATATACTTATACAATTAATTATACAAATACAAATACATATACATTAGTTATATATATATATATATATATATATATATATATATATATATATATATATATATATATATATATATATATATATACATTAGTTATATATTTATATATACATATACAATTGGTGAAGGAGGAAAGAGGGGAGGAGGAGCTTACTGTGGCTGGGGTCGGCTGGCCGCCGGACTGATGGTGGTGGCGGTGGATGCAGCCGGAGTACGGCAGGAGGGGAGCTCGTACGGGAGGAATGGGGGAGGAGCAGTGGACTGAACAGCGGGGAGAGGGAGTAGAGGGAGTAGCTCGGGGGCTAGGCTGGGCCGCCGGAGAAGGGAGAGGGCCGCCGGGAAACTGCTACGGGCCGCCGGAGTTGACAGCGGATGGAGAGGTGGAGGATCAGTGGAGCGTGCCGGCGCCGGAGTGCAGAGGAAGTCGGGGTGGGGTGGCTATCCGGCGGAGGGAGTGAAGGGGAGGTGCAGTGGTTGCCGTCGGGTTGGCCGCCGGGGCTGAGCAGCGGCCGCCGGAGTGAACAGGGAGTCGGGTGAACAGTGTCCCCCCTTCCTTTATTTCAAAAAGTTAAAAATAAAGAAGGAGAAGGAGAAAAGAAGAAGAAGAAAGGAGAAGGAGAAGGAGAAGAGAAAAGAATGGAGAAAAATTTAGAATGAGGGGGCTACGGTTGTGGAGGCTTGAGGAGGGTGGGTTACCTAGGTTTTTGGGGATTAGGGTTTGATGTGACATGACATTATATAGGGAGAGAGAGTGTGTGAAATCAAGGGTTAGGATTGGCCCATTAAATGTGTGGTCCAGATTGGTCATGAGGGAAAAATAATTCATGTAGGAATGAGGGTAAGGTTTAGTTAAAAATTAATAGGGCTCCCTCATTGGTTTAAACAAATGGGTGTTGACACCAAAAATGCAAATGTGCAAATTAGCCCCCCTAAATTTGGGTATTTGCACAGACGCATGAAATGACAAAAATTTGGCGGGCGATTCGGTGTCCGGTATTTTGTAGGGTCAGGGGGCGCTATATGATGGGTATGGGCTCAATAGCAGGGCACTGGAATTAAATTGGGATTTTCAGAATCGGTTAAAATAGTATCCTCAATTTAATTAGAAATAAATGCAAGTTGTGTTCTAAAATTAATTAGGAGTACATGGGGCCAAAATTAGGTCAGGTCATCAATACCAATAATGAAGAAGACTCAGAACAGAATATTATCCTAATTTGGGTCGCACGAAAAATAGGTCAAGATTGCCTCCAATTTCGATTGGAACGCACAATGATAAAAAATAGGAATTTAAAATAAACGTCCGCGACGATTTTGTGCGGCTAGAATTAATGCACAGAGAGCATAATTATGAGTTGCAAAAATAGCAGAATGGAAGACGGGCATGTCTAGGGCGAGATGGTGAAATTTGTTGGAAGACAAAAGTCAGGGTAGCACTCCAAATGTCGAAGCAAAGGCAATGCGCAATAATTAAATAAAATACGGTAATTAATTATAATCTCCAATAAATAAATTCTAGATAAAATAATTAAATACAGAATTCCATAATTCGGACATGTGTTCATCTACTGGGCTTCTAGGTCAAGTCTACTAGCAAAAATAAATGAACACTGTATATATTTATATATTTAATTACACATCTCACATATTTATTTAAACTAATTATACTTATCATACAATTACCAAATTGTAACTACCATAATATTAAATATTATAAAAAGTCAAAAATACCCCTGTTTTTGGAATGTGGTAGTGACAAGTCTACCCTCCTTAAAAGAATTTCGTCCTCGAAATTTAAAATCCTCAAAGTAGTGTTTAATCATACACATTATTATTTCCCTCAAAGTTTAAATTCATCATGCATGAAATCAGGTAATAATCCTCAATGTCCTTTCATAATTTTCAAAAATTCTGAAATTATTGCATTCCTGAAAAATTCTCGAAATAAAATTAAAGTCCATTTTTATCAAAAAATTTCCCCGAAATTAAATTTAAGAAATTAAATACTCGGATTTTGACATCCCAACCTCTAGTTCACTTAATACACATTAAGACTCCCATCTAAAACACAATCCAACCCTTCGATTTAATTAATCCACTATATTCATAAAATCAGAATTGTCATCCGAAAAGTTTGAATTTAAACACCAATCCATTAATAATTTTTACTCCTCACTTTAAACCCAATCAACGCATATTCAAAATCTAATCCTCATCCCGAGAATCGAATTCGACACTATCCCATTAATAATTTTATTTCTTGATTTCCTTTTTCCTCAAAATACTCAACGAGGCGATACTTACGGAATCTTCAAATGCAGCATTCATCATATAAATTTAAATTCCTATCTTGTAATCAAATTGGTAAAATAATAATTTTCCTAATTTTCTCAAATTTTAATAACCAATTCAATCATATCATAACCTTCTTAAAATTAATAAATCCTCAATTCTGCCATGTTAATTTCTTAACTCTCCATTTAAGTTAATGTTTATCCTCGAATTTAAATCATACCTCGATCTTCGTAAAATCAACGATCCATCAATTCTGTTATAACAACCCCTAAATTCTTTATTTAAATTAATGCTCATCCACAATTTAATCATCTTGTCCCTTTTTGTCAGTCATAACCTTGTCATAGATCTTTGTTATGGTCAAAACCCTAATTATCATGGTTTAAGAAAATTCTACCTACAGCCATGCAATCTAAGAAAAATATATAGGTCATGTATCTTTTGTCATGGTATTTCAGTCTCTGTTAGGGTGTACTACTAGTTATATTCTAACAAGAAAATCATGAATACGAACTACAGCACTAGGGAAATCAATCAATCAAGAGACGGGAACATTAGGAAAAAGAAGAACCTGCTACCATATTACTTGTAGTATCTACTATCTCTAACAACCACTTAACTCTAGCACATTCACTAACTAATTTCCTATTCTGTACACTGGTACCCATCTCAACTAATCATTAGTCCACAAGACATCCATGATTACCTCCTTATTGCATACACCTGCCTATTGATACCAAAATCTGATACCAAGAATCTTTAATATATCCATGGTTTAATAATGCATCCAAGGTTTGATACCTCTATCTCTTTAGTACCCTAGTTTTTACTACCAGCACACTCACTGCTAGCTCTCTTGCCTACTATAATTGTTGATACTAGCTATCCTTATCACTCAAGTGCATATCAAATGTAACACACCATACTAAGTACTGTTCTCCCTAATACAGCTCTAAATGGACACCCAAGTCTGTTTGCGGTGCTATCTCAATCATGCCCAAGTCAACAGATCCTTACACATGTACCTCATCCACTCATATACTAATTTATATCTCTTCCATTATAAAATTTTATCCTCATAATAAGGTCCTCAAAACTAACTCCTCGAACAATTTAAAGTAAAATGCATATACTTTCCTCAAAGTCAGATGTTCAGAAGCTGAAACAAAAATTTAATCACTTCCAAAAATCCTTACAGCTTTGTCTAGGCTCATTGAATCAAATTGAATCCTCAAACATTTTAATAACATAAAAACCTCAACTCCTTAAAATTCTTAAAAATTACAATTCATTCCACTCTTCAAACGATAAAATTGAATCCACAAGTATACATATAAATACTCACAGTCTCTAATATTCAAGGTGCACACTAATACACCAATTATTTACAACCTCAACTGTGTACGAAAATTGTACTGCCCGAATTATTTGCACTATTACTTCCAAATGATCATCATCACTGATACTCTTTCTCCTCTATCTATAGTGCCAATACTAACTATAACACACCTATCATAGAACTATTGCTACAAGGCACTTACGCTATGGGTTAACTCTAGATTAATGCCTACTGCTCACATGTCCAACTAGGAAACACTTACAAACTCACAAGCAACACTCAGTCAATACTAATACTCAAGACACAGACATAATTACAAGTCACTAATCATCATACTTAACAAGGAATCCTCAGAGAATAGGAGCTCAAAAGAACTGGATTAAGGACTGAAGGTATTTCTACTGCTAGCAAATAAAAGAAGCGATGAAATAAAGTCCTGTAATAACAGAAATAGATAAGTGTTAAGATGATACTTTAAGAACCAATTTAAGATACAACCTGATAATCATACACGTCTGTCAGAAATCATGACACTTAGAATCCTCGCCACGCCAGTAAGCATAGATGCGATAAACGACAGGTTCCGTAACTAAGGTATGCAACTCTATAATCATGTCATCTAGAATCTTCGCCACGCCAACCGGTATGGCTGCGAGAGACTCTCAGTTTCATAACTACAGTATGTACATCCAGGTCAGGTTCCTACGTTCTCGTCACGACAGCTAATATGGCTGCGATAAACTCTAGGTTTCATAACCAAAGTAGACGTTTTACCTTTCTCACTGTACTCATCAACATATGTCATCAGATGATACCGTAAATTTTAGCCCGTAAAATTTATCTTGATATAAAATTAACTCAACAACGATACCAAGAATTAAATTTAACAACTGGTCAACAATAATCAAACTCAATATCAACGAGTGAGGACGGACGGAAACAAGGGCGAAGGAATTAAATTGGAAATAATAATAAGATTCTCATGGGGTCATCCCAGGAAATCTTTCAAGGAATTGTGATTGAGTATTCGCTCTCGTCCTAGTATCCTATATCCTAGATCCTATCGCAGGCACGCAATAGTGTAACAAAGATGCCACACTACTACGACATCGTACAACTCGCGAAGTCTGACCTGCATGGACCACCACTAAAAACGTGTCACGACCCGCACCCGGAATTGGGGCACGAGTACGCGGGTACGTCCAGCCTACGCCGCAGCATCGGCGGTAGAACGCTGTCAAGGTCATGATACTATCTAGCCAATCTCACACAAGCATCCAATCTCCATAAGGAGGCACGGATGACACAATAAAATGAACACATACTCAATCACAGGACTACAGCACGATAAGATCTCGAACAAAAATTAAATACAACACAAGTCAAGAAGTAATAATCTAACTCAACAAATATCCAAGTCATCAAAAATGCCGGAGACAAATCCGGTACCAAATAGTCTGCTAAAAGAACTAACTAGAAGATTAGTGATTCCGGCTAGACCTCCCGGAATCACAACTGAACTACCAAGTCTGCAGCTACTCACCATAGGGTCCATAAAGTGTTGGACACCGATCCTCTAAGGCATAGTCTGGAAAAATATTTCCAGTCAGGAAGGAGCAAAGTACAATGTCAAATAACAGTTCCATTTAATTGATAAGGACTATAAAGTAATAAACAGATCATGCTAGATACTGAGAAGACCGAGAATAAATGCAATGGCAAAATAGAGAGACAGGAAATGTACAGAGACAGGTAATAGGCAATATGAGACAGTCAGTGCATATATGAAAATAAAAAGAACAAGGTACAGTATCATATACGGGTGATGTAGTATATGATTTAAAATAGGGAACTGTAATCTATTCTAAGTGTTTGAAATAGTAGTTTCAAAATATGATCGGCTTGGGAAAATGTACGATAGCTATAGGGCCTGGCTAATCATATGTGAAGAGCATGATTAACACTTATATTGTTCTACACTGCAATAAGAGGTTATGATCACATTTTTTACTAACTACTTCCCCGCCCCCAACTAGTACTGTGGATCCAACCATGACACGTCACGATACACGAGCAAGTCCAATCTATCATGTACGATGTCTAATATACATGTCGTGTACAATGTCAATACGATAATCAATGTAACATCTCATGACTGCAGATCCAAGCTATACTAGTCTGTGTAGCACAGTGTTAAGGATTCAGATGTAACATTTCTAGATTATTGAACTTATAGGAATTATCAACAATTGAAAATTATCAGAGAAATGTACTTGCCTTGGGTCCTTAGCTGGTAATTATTGCTGTCCTGTTCCAGAGTATCCCCTGGATGAAGCAATAGTCCTATAAACATATCACAGTATAACATTTGCATCAGATGCTACGCTAACACACAGTCAAAAACACTGGCCTTAGGGCCACGCTAGGTACGATAATGGTCATCTAGGATCATCTAGTAGATATAAATATACATATCTTAACTAGCATATATACTTAAAATTATGTTTTTATTAAACATATAGCAAAATAAATATGTATATTCATTTTTGTGTATCCACCAATTAATAATTACATACATATACTAAGAATGTTTGTTTACGTATATACCAATTAATATATATAGCAAATATATAATAAGTGTATACCAAATATATATATATATATATATATATATATATATATATATATATAAATTGATTTAAATACATACATATACATACCTGTATACCAATCATGTTAAATATATATACGTATACATTAATATTAAGCATTAATTAAATACCTAAATTGCATTCATATAAATACATAAGTACTAATACAATAATTTAATTTACACTAATAATATAGTGTATATTTTATAAAATACAATTTTTATGGAAATACCAGTATACATATATGTATAATAATTTTCTTTAAATATATACTAATTAAACATTTCATATATCATATACATGTATATATATACATTAATACATACATATACTAATATATATATATATATACTACGCTTATACATGTTTAACATTTAATTAAAGATAAATAATATACATGTACATATATTAAATTATACATTACTAAAGTATTTATATACTATACATATTCATGTATTAACATTAATTAAATAACTATACATATACATATGTATTAATTAAATACATACTTATACAATTAATTATACACATACAAATACATATACATTAGTTATATATATATATATATATATATATATATATATATATATATACATTAGTTATATATATATACATATACAATTGGTGAAGGAGGAAAGAGGGGAGGAGGAGCTTACTGTGGCTGGGGTCGGCTGGCCGCCGGACTGATGGTGGTGGCGGTGGATGCAGCCGGAGTACGGCAGGAGGGGAGCTCGTACGGGAGGAATGGGGGAGGAGCAGTGGACTGAACAGCGGGGAGAGAGAGTAGAGGGAGTAGCTCGGGGGCTAGGCTGGGCCGCCGGAGAAGGGAGAGGGCCGCCGGGAAACTGCTACGGGCCGCCGGAGTTGACAGCGGATGGAGAGGTGGAGGAGCAGTGGAGCGTGCCGGCGCCGGAGTGCAGAGGAAGTCGAGGTGGGGTGGCTATCCGGCGGAGGGAGTGAAAGGGAGGTGCAGTGGTTGCCGTCGGGTTGCCCGCCGGGGCTGAGCAGCGGCCGCCGGAGTGAACAGGGAGTCGGGGGGAAGTGTAAACAGGAAGTCGGGTGAACAGTGTCCCCCCTTCCTTTATTTCAAAAAGTTAAAAATAAAGAAGGAGAAGGAGAAAAGAAGAAGAAGAAAGGAGAAGGAGAAGAGAAAAGAATGGAGAAAAATTTAGAATAAGGGGGCTACGGTTGTGGAGGCTTGAGGAGGGTGGGTTACCTAGGTTTTTGGGGATTAGGGTTTGATGTGACATGACATTATATAGGGAGAGAGAGTGTGTGAAATCAAGGGTTAGGATTGGCCTATTAAATGTGTGGTCCAGATTGGTCATGAGGGAAAAATAATTCATGTAGGAATGAGGGTGAGGTTTAGTTAAAAATTAATAGGGCTCCCTCATTGGTTTAAACAAATGGGTGTTGACACCAAAAATGCAAATGTGCAAATTAGCCCCCCTAAATTTGGGTACTTGCACAGACGCATGAAATGACAAAAATTTGGCGGGCGATTCGGTGTCCGGTATTTTGTAGGGTCAGGGGGCGCTATATGATGGGTATGGGCTCAATAGCAGGGCACTGAAATTAAATTGGGATTTTCAGAATCGGTTAAAATAGTATCCTCAATTTAATTAGAAATAAATGCAAGTTGTATTCTAAAATTAATTAGGAGTACATGGGGCCAAAATCAGGTCAGGTCATCAATACCAATAATGAAGAAGACTCAGAACAGAATATTACCCTAATTTGGGTCGCACAAAAAATAGGTCAAGATTGCCTCCAATTTCGATTGGAACGCACAACGATACAAAATAGAAATTTAAAATAAACGTCCGCGACGATTTTTGTGCGGCTAGAATTAATGCACAGAGAGCATAATTATGAGTTGCAAAAATAGCAGAATGGAAGACGGGCATGTCTAGGGCGAGATAGTGAAATTTGTTGGAAGACAAAAGTCAGGGTAGCACTCCAAATGTCGAAGCAAAGGCAATGCGCAATAATTAAATAAAATACGGTAATTAATTACAATCTCCAATAAATAAATTCTAGATAAAACAATTAAATACAAAATTCCATAATTAGGACAGGTGTTCATCTACTGGGCTTCTAGGTCAAGTCTACTAGCAAAAATTAATAAACACTGTATATATTTATATATTTAATTACACATCTCACATATTTATTTAAACTAATTATACTTATCATGTAATTACCAAATTGTAACTACCATAATATTAAATATTATAAAAAGTCAAAAATACCCCTGTTTTCGGAATGTGGTAGTGACAACTTCTCCAGGATTGCAGGGCCAATGACTAGGCTGACCAGGAGAGATATAAAATTTGTCTGGACGGAGGATTGTCAGGCCGTATTTGATGAGCTGAAGAAGAGATTGATGACAGCTCCCGTATTGACGTTGCCATCGGGGACAGGTGGATTCACTATCTATAGTGATACTTCAAGAAAGGGTTTGGGTTGCGTTCTTCAGCAGCATAAGAAGGTAATTGCCTATTCTTCCAGGCAATTATCCCTCCATGAAAAGAACTACCCCACCCATGATTTAGCGTTGGCAGCGGTTATCTTCGCTCTAAAGCTGTGGAAACACTACTTGTACAGAGACCGTGTGGAGATCTTCACAGACCATAAGAGCTTGAAGTATGTATTTACACAGAAGGAGCTGAACATGAGGCAGAGGAGGTGGTTGGAGTTGATGAAAGACTTTGATATTTTATTACAGTACCATCCAAGAAAGGACAACGTAGTCGCCGATGCCTTGAGCAGGTATCCGATGGATATGTACTTGATGACAGATAGACAATTATTGGCCGATCTGGAGAACTTGGGAATTAAGGTGCTAGTTTCAGGTATTAAGATTCAGATGTGGGGATTACAGTATAGTCTGAGTTGATGGACATAATCAGAGCTGCACAGTATGATGATGAGGCTCTGAGGAGTATCAGGGAACAGGTTCAGACATGATTATCAGACGACTTCACTATTACTGATGATGGGTCTTTACGGTACGACACGAGGATATGTGTGCCGAGCGGGGAGCTGCACAAGATGGTTTTGCAGGAGGCACATCGCTCTCAGTACTCAATGCATCCAGGTGCCAACAAGATGTATCGAGATTTGAGAGAGCACGTATAGTTGTATGGTATGAAGCGCGAGGTAGCATGCTTTGTATCCCGGTGTTTAGTGTGCCAGCAGGTAAAGATAGATCGACAGAGGCCCGGTAATTTACTTCAGCCTTTACCTATCCCAGAGTGGAAGTAGAAGCACATGACTATGGATTTTGTTTCAGGGATTTCGCGTTCTCCAGGAGGAAAGAACACAATTTGGGTCATCGTGGATAGGTTGACCAAATCAGTCCACTTTTTACCATTTAGAGTGGGTACATCAACGGAGAGGCTAGCAGAGATGTACGTACGACAGATTATTAGATTATATGGGATTCCTGTGAGTATCATCTCGGATCGGGATAGTCGTTTTACTTCTCACTTCTGGAGGAGTTTGTAGGCTAGCTTAGATACTCAGCTCAAGTTCAGTACCACATATCACCCCTAGACAGACGGACAGTCTGAAAGGACTATTCAGACTCTCGAGGATATGCTACACACTTGTGTTTTAGATCTCGGAGATTCTTGGGAGGATCATCTTCACCTGATAGAGTTTGTTTACAATAACAGCTACCAGGCCAGTATTAAGATGTCACCATTCGAGGCTCTATATGGACGAAGGTATCGCACACCGTTATCTTGGGATGATGTCGAAGAGAGAGCCTTGTTAGGCTCAGAGATGGTCGTGGATGCAGCAAAAAAAGGTAAAACTCATCAGAGACAGACTTCAAGTAGCGCAAGACAGACAACAACATTGGGTCGATAGCCACCGTAGACCCCTAGAGTTTCAGGTATATGTTTTGTTATTTTGGCTTATGATTATTTTGTTTTAGATTGTATGTTAAGATTATTTTGTTCTAGGTTGGCAATTTGGTGTTCCTATGGATTTCTTCGATACGGAGCACGATTCGTTTTGGTGGAGACGAGAAGCTTAGTCCATGTTACATCGGACCTTTCGGTATTCTTGCGAGGGTCGGTGCAGTGGCCTATAGACTAGACTTGCCGCCTGCACTAGAGGGAGTACATGACATGTTCTATGTGTCGCAGCTGAGATGGTACGTGGCAGATCTTAGTCACGTACTAGATCACTCGAAGATCAAGATTGGTTCGACTCTCAGCTATCCTGAGCAGCCCGTAGAGATCTTGGATCGTAGAAAGAAGGTATTGCGAAACCAGACTATTCCTTTGGTTCGTGTTGCATGGCGACATCACTCTCCAGGCGAGTCAACCTGGGAGAGAGAGAATGAAATGCGCGAGCAGTACCCATATCTCTTTGAGACTTGAGGTATAATTGTTTGTCTGATTGTATTCTTGTGCTAGTTTAATTCAATTTCGAGGACGAAATTTTTTTAGGAGGGTAGACTTGTCACTACCACATTTCTAGAATAGCGGCTTTATTATCATTTACTATATTTATTTTATTGTGTTAATATGTTGCATGATATAAAATATACATACAATATTATGTTCATTAATGCATTGGTTAGTAGACTAGACCTAAAAACCCACTAGATAAACCCTATCCTATTTAATTAGCAATTAGTTAAATCCCTTAAATAAATTACTAAACACCTCATTAATTAGTTCTTCATGACAAGCCATGAAGGGCAAAATAGACCTTATGCATTAGAAACCCTAATCCTAGCCTATAAAGCAAGAGGGAGCCTCCCTCAAGCCACTCATCATTCATGAGAAAAAAAATCCTAAAAATAGCCTCCAAGAAGAAACCCTCTTTCCTTCTTCAAAATTTCAGAATTTTTAGCCCTAGATCCCTCATTCTCCTCCATCAAGAAAGACCTAGGCTTAAGCACAAGGAGACTTGGAGAAGGAGAAGCTACATTGGGAATCCATCTCCCAATAGGTAAAAATCTAGAAACCCTTATTTTAATTTTGTTTTAATTATTTTGTTTGGCCATTAGAAGCCCACCCATGGTTTAAGATTACCCTCAAGGAGAGAGAATTAGTTCCATTGGGTTCCATAGTATTTTCTCATGAATTTTGTTCATAGTTTTGGTTTTTGGATGCATTTTCTCCTAATTTCGTAGCCCTAATTATATATATTTGTATTTATGCATATTTACATCATATACGTAGAGGTTTAATTGTAATTTGGGAATTTATGCATGAGGATTTATAAAGTACCATGGGTATCCCCGATTTGCACACTAGGTGTTTGACAAAATGCCAAATAGGATGTATATCTGTTTTTATGGTCTAATCTTATGCATTTTGATATGTATACATATATATATGAATGTGTGTGTGTCTGTGTATATATATATATATATATATATATATATATATATATATATATATATATATATATATATATATATACGTATGCATATTATTGTATATATATGACTATGGATTTTGCATAGTCGGGTTTCCATTGAAACTGTGCATCAGTCGGGAGGCCAGTAGGAGTCGGGTTCACTGTGTGAACTGTGTATCAATGTGTTGGGTATCGAGTTCCTTACTGTGCAGTTGGGATTTTCATGTGGAATATGAGTGTGTGAGTGTATCAGTGTCACTGTGTCTATGCATTATGCACACAGTATCAATATGAGTGTGTGAGTGTATCAGTGTCACTGTGTCTGTGCATTGTGCACGCAGTATCAATGTGAGTGTGTGAATGTATCAGTGTGTTTATGTGTCAGTTGAGATTAAGTGGAGGGATTTGTTAAACTAGTGTATTATGCCAGGTACCCATGTGATGGTCAGGGCAATAAATATTAAAAAAGGTTTACCTGTGTTTCAGTCTAGTGAGTGACAGTGTGCGTGTTAGTAGAGTGTCAGTGAGCCAATTTTGAGTAAGTAAGGATGTGTGTACCTATGCAAGGTTCAGAGTATCAGTGAATAGCAAGTATCAAGAGTCAGTGAGTTCCTGAACTGTGTAGTGAGTGAGTGAGTATGATTGTGTATGTGAGAACTGTGTATCAGTATCAGTGAGTCTAGCTAGGTGTGTATATGTGTGCATAATGAATAAGTGGTTGTGTGTATTAATCATTGTCAGAGTGAGGTAGGTAGGTGGGTGTCCAGACATATACATATAAGTAATGGTCTGTACATGAGTTAGTAATGTATCAGTGTCAGTGAGTTTGGAAATCCTTAGACATTAAGGTATTAGGTATCATATATGATGGGGTACGTTAACATAGTAGATTGCTCAAGTATTAGCTAGTAGTGATACCAAGTCAGTGAAATACAGGGAGAAATATCAGGTTCTTCATCATACTGTGTCTCAGTGTATCAGTGACAAGTGAGGAGAGTTGTTATTATCTGTGATGTAGTATGAAGGTTAGAGTAGGTGCCTATAGCAGCAGCCATCTAGTGAGGATCTCGAGCTCTATAGGACCAGTGAGTATAGGTGCAAAATTATGGTCCAGCAGTAGTGTGTAGTGCACAACAAGGAAGTGTACAGCAGCCATAGCAGGGGGGGATCAATGATCTGTTGAAGTGATGGATACTTGGTGTCAGAGTGAGGTGGTGTATCAGATATTAAGTGAGAGTAAGTTTGAGTATTCTGCTATGGGTTTTCGATAGGTAGTTATCTGCCAAGTGTAGGTAAGTAAATATGATGTATGGGTTCAATGTGAGGTAAAGGTATTGGATGTGGGTTAATACACTAGGACAAAGGTAATAGTTGGGATATTGATTTGAGGAGTAGGATATGATTGTGGTACCATATACCAAGTATGAGTATCATGAGATATTAACTAAGATACTTATATAGCTAAGGTATACACCAATAAGTTGAGGTAACAGTTGTAATTAGGATATAGGTACTAGGATGTCAAGTCATGGGTTAAAGTAGAACTAGGATCAAAGTATTAAGTCTAGCTAAGGTTTTGGGGTTTTATTGTTAGTCTAATGGATAACTAAGGTAATACCTAGATAAATTAGGTATGGAGGTGTTATAAGTACACCCTAGTGTTTATAACTAAGTATGACAAATAATTAGCTAGTGTAGGACAAGTATTGACCAGTAGACCTTAGTATGACCTAGGATTGAACTAGTTTAACTTATTTTTATTTCTAAACTTTGTATTGATACAACGTACAATATATATAGGTCTGTGTGACTCCAGTTTGGACATCGATCCTCACACCTCGCTCGGGACCATGGGCGAGTATATTCTCTGACAGTTTTTATTTTGTTGATTATTCTATGATTCTAGTTGTATATTATACTTGATTCTGACACTGTGGATGCACGGATTAGCATCATAGATACCTGTCATGAGGAGTCATGATTGAAATCCATCGTGTTAGCTGGGGACGAGGAAATATTAGCAGATTATGTGATCATACCCCACTTTACATGCATCATAGCTCACCCCACACATCATGTAGGGTGTAGCCTGACCATTTACATGCCTCATAGCCTGTTATATATGATTAGCCTGACTATTGCTCGCATCATAGCTAACCAGATGGTTAGCCTGACCTCACATGTATCATAGCCAATCATATATAACAAGCCTGATCTCGTCCCAAGCCAATCACATAATGAACTGATATTTCAAACACTTAGCTAGATATTCTATTTCTTTATTCCAGTTCACCTATTCCAGCTTTCACATATTTTTGTTCATTGCTAGTTTGTACTATTGCTGATTACATATTCTCCAGTATTCCTTATTTTTAGTATTTTCTTTATCTTGTATTTTCTTACACTGTATTATAGTTTTTATCAATATAAATAAAATTGCTGTTTAGTGCTTGTGCTTTGCTCCAATCCTGATTGGATAACATTTTTCAGGGGACCTTGAGGACTTTTGTCCTACTCACTATGGTCCAGATGTAGAGGGAGACTACATACCAGAGATCCTATAGGAGTCACTCTCCTTGGAGGAGACACCACCCGCAGTCATCTAGACAGTTCTACCTATGTATTATTTGTTCTAAAACTTAAGACTTGGATTGTACTATGTTGAGACTATTGTTGAGACTATTTATGTTGGAAATCTAGACTCTAGATTACTGTTATATTTTGGTTATTGTGCTTGACTTATATCAGTACTTTCTTATCTTTATATCTTATCGTGCCAGTTACTTCCTATACTTTTTGTGATTGAGTATATTATGAATTGTTGATCAATGTATTATTCATTGTCCTCCTTATAGAGTTGAGATCATTAACAGATTATGAGTTATGTTTGGTAGTCTTGAGACGTAGTCATCATTCTACCGTCGATGCTATGACGTAGGCTGGATGTACCCATGGCTCATGCTCAAATTCCGGGTGTGGGTTGTGACACCTTCCTACAGCAAGGCTACTATTGTATTGCCTACAAACCAAGATCCTCCAACCACTGCAACCAAGTGCAGTGCTACCCTATACCCCCAATAACTGAAACCTATATCACTCACTCACCTATAGCACTTATACTACACAATCCCATTAGAGACCCCTCTTTGGACTGCATAGAACTGCACAAATCTCATTGATATGAATTCATCATTGATACATCATATTTCCCCAATTGGCTTATACAGGTATCCCTTGATACATGGATACTTACACCATACCATCACTATGCCCTTACTAATACCTAGTATCACATACTCACTGAAACTTTTATACTCTAATCTACCTCACTTATATACATAGACACTCAAGTTCACACTCTCACTCATCACTGAACACTCTCACTCGAGCAAACGACTAACACTTAACACTTCTATAATACTCTACACATACTAACCCATATATCCTCACATACCTCCACCATCAGCTATACTTGACACTTGAATCCCTTAATCTCTTAATCCCACTTAGACTGAACACTACCCATGGACACACAATTGCACTATCACAGTTTTCATGTGTTCAACCTTTATGCACATTGCCTATATAAGCTCCCATACTTAACACGACTCGTATATCTATCACACAAGTCAACTTAACCTTAACACTAATACCCATGGACACAAATACATACACTCAATCCGATATCAACACTACCTACGTCTTCAATGCTTGCTGAAAAGCAAGCAACCAAAGTTGCTGCTGTAGAGTACTACCGGTGCAGTCCCCAAACATCCCTCGCTTAGTTTTCCAACTGACTACAACTGGTCCAGCATGCACCTTGCTGCCACTGGCAACTCTTTTTCAATGCTTGTTGCTCACAAGAGTGTCCCCTACTGCCCCCACTGCAAATAATGCAATTAACTTTCCACTCCTGAACTTTGAGCACCCCCTTAACACATCTACCCGAGCCCACTGATACATGCTTGCTTTCCCCTCCAACTATACCCCAAACTGAACCACACACCCTCAATATCAAACCTTATGATACTTCCTCCTAAGTATTTCCATCAAACAACACCACTCTATACTTCCTGCACATTGCAACCTGGCCTACAACCACACTCAAGCACAAGGAGTACCTTATTCTTGCTTGAAAATCCTCGCACAATAACTGATACTAACTTCCCTTCCTAAAACACAGCCATACACCATATCATGTATCACTCAATATACCATCCCATACTCACCTCACTGCCAACAATAATCAGTTGCTGCTACTGCTAATACTGGTTCTCCTACTGTATCTTGCAACTGCTACTACTGTATCTATCTACCTTGGTGTTACTGCTGCTCTCTACCATGGTATTACTGCTGCTACTTCCTAATCCTACACACTCTCTACACATCACTAGTTAACTCATCTTGCATAACCCGATCACCCTTGATACATGCTGTTACTGCTGAATGCCTAAGCAACAACTGCTGCTGCTCCCCTCATTGATGCATGTATATCCAAACCGGACCCCCAACTGCTGCTGTTTCATTACCTCCACACCATCTCACACAAGGGTTGCAGTTGCTCTTGCTTCTTGCTGTTGCTAACAGACAATGCACACAATGCATTATCATACTAAAATAACCCCCTCTCACTCTTATTACACATACTCACCATCACAGCAAATGCTAACCTCATCAATATATAACTAGCAACTTTTACACACACACACACACACACACACACACACACACACACACACACACACACACACACACACACACACACACATTATGAGCATTAAATCAAACACTAGGGGTGCAATATATAATACACTATGATACACACCCAAATAGAATACCAAAACCCCTAAATCTCTATATTACCCATATGTACATATCATAAAAATCATAATACAACTAAAGCAACTTGCTACAAAATAATTTGAAGAGTATTTACACAAATCTCCCAAAAAATGAGCCCCGTATCATACCTTATCACAAAATAATATGATACGCTCTACTCGTGTCTAATTATGGACACGTACTTAATTTCACAACCCCGATCTTTGTCTAATTAGATCTAATTTTTCTCATGACACACACTTAATGTTGTCAATCTTGAAATTCTCCCTAATTGGACACAAATTACCATATAGATTTCACAATACAAGTCATATGAACCTAGTTCTTGATCCTATGGGTAGCCCTAAGCCAAAGGATAATTCATAATAGTTAAATACATGAATTAGAGTCTAAATTAAGGGATGGATTCAAAATTTAACCTATTGGAAGATGGATTCCTAATAAAATACTCAATGAACACAATTAGGACACAATTCTCTTTGTCAATTCCTCCTTCCTCAAGTGCTCATTGCAATCTAAGCTCCAATGCTTCCTAGATGATAAAATTGAGAGGGAATGAGTGTGAATTGGATTGAATTTGATGGAGGGATGAAGTAAATTAGGATAAACTAAATTAGGGATCTAGAATGAATCAATTGTGGAGAGGAGAGAGAGAGAGAGAGAGAGAGAGAGAGAGAGAGGAATCCCTCTTCAATCTGGCCGACCCCCTCTCTTCTCCTCCAAGAAATAACTAATGACCAATGTGCCCCTACTAACTAGTAATGAGATATTAATTAGGTAGGGCTATATTAGGAAGCTTTTAAACTAATAAAAATTAATCTAACTCTCCTAATTAACTAAAAGAATGAGTCTAATTGGGCCTAGTCTAATGTTGGGCTCAATGTGTCATGACAAGTTCTAATTAGGTCCACTAGTATCAAATCCAAATAAATATGCTAGTCCACTAACTCTTAAATAAATAGAATAATATATAATAATAATTAGTAGCAATATATATATATATATATATATATAATACAATCACTAACTATAATAAATACAAAATGGCAAAAATACCCTCGTTTAGAAATATGGGGGTGATAATCCTACCCTTCTTAGAAAAATTTTGTTCTCGAAATTTAAAGGTGACACACTCCTTCTAGGTCAAAACCCCAGCAATCATGGTCCAAGAAAATCTTCATCTAAAATCATTATATATATAATCTTATGAAAAGAAAACAGTATGCATGGTTATAGTCTTACTTGTCATGATTTGTAGTCTTAATCCGGATATACTAACTATACTAACTACAATATAGAACAAAAGAAATCTAGAAGGTACTAATTAAGCACACCAAAATAGATGGAAAGAAAGGAAAGAAACGAAAGGAAGAAGACAGGAACAGAACAAAACCTGCTAAACCATCACTTGTAGCATCGGCCTCCTCGACCGCCATCGCAAATGCCTTGTCCCGCTGGGGTATGTCCCTCTGCTGATGTGGGACATGATGCTGTGCCACAGGTGGCCTAGCTCCATCTTTCTGACCCCGTGCTCCACCAAATGGAGGTACGGTGGGGCAATCTCTAATCTGGTTTGTAGTAGATCAAAAAAATAAACCTTCAGTCTCCTCCTACAAACATCCTAAGTGTGTCCTGCCTTCCTACAGTAGGTACTAGTGGCCAATAGCTGAACCTGCCTCTGAGGCTGCTGCTAAACTGGAGCACGAACCGGCGCCTGAACCTGCTGTTGCTGGATATGGGGATGCTTAGTTGGTCCCGAACCGCTACCAGCACCACCCAAAATATCCCTAACTCTCTTGAACTTAAGATCCAATCTTCCTTAGCCCTCTATGCATCTATCAGGATCTCCTCAAATGTAGCTGTACAATGCCCCTAGTGAGATATTTGATCTCCCTAATCAAACCCTTTCAAAACTTTATAGCTTTTCCTTTGGGATTCTGCCCCTCTACAAACCTGCTCAATCTGCAAAACTCCGTGATGTACTCGTCCACTATTATGCTCCCCTGGACGAGGTCTAGAAACTGGCTCTCTAGGGCACGCAGAGCCACTTTCGGAAAGAACTTCTCCTTAAAAATCTCTTTAAAAGTCTCCCAAGTCAATCATGTCACCGTGATCCTCGAGTTTGTACGGAACCACGTCAGTGCTATATCGAACATCTGGCTACCCATTGCATATAAGATACCTTCTGTGCCCTTGAAGTCTTTGGACCTCATCCTTTTGAAATCAATAATAGTTTTCGGCCTTGGCCGCTGTGGATCGGGCTGGGATAGACCAATCTGCGTCTGAGTAAGCGCTACTCTCTCCACGGTTGCTAGCACTAACTGATGGACATTCTCTATTCCTTGCCTTATTACATCTGACTGGCGGTGCTGATCCTCTGGCTGGGCCCTCTGGGCCTCCATCATCTCCCAAAAAACTTAAACATCTGCGCGTCGACTTATGGTGGTGGTGGTGGAAGCTCCTCTGAAACTACTGGTACTGTCCTCTGAACTGGAGGTGGAGCACACCTAAAATATGCTGCTAAAATTCCCACCTGGACTGGTGAGGCGACCCTCTGAGATGGAGACAGTGGAGCGGTAGCTGCCGCTGCTGGTTGACTCAGAGGTGGTGAAGTAACCAACCTCGCTGAGACTGCACTAGAGCACTGCGATCGAGTCTTCGGCAGCATCCTTAAGACTGATCAACACAAGAAATCAATTTTGCGCAAGATACGATATCATCAAAGAATGACAATATATTTCAAAAGAAGCAATATTCAGAGTGATAAGGATGGCAAAATCAATAGATTAGAAGTTTCCTAGTTATGATTGAGTATTCTTTCTCTACTTATATCCTATATTCTATCGCAAGTCGTAGCAGTACAACTAAGTCGTTGCACTATCACGACTTCGTACTAATTGTAAAGACAGACCTGCATGGGCTACCACAAAAATATGTCATGACCCGCACCAGAAATGAGGGTACGAGTACGTGGGTACATCCAGCCTATGCTGCAGCATCGGCGGTAGAACGCTGTCTAGGTCATCATTAACTAACTAGCATCTCACACAATATATAATTTGTCAATGATAACTCCAAGGAGGAGGACAATATGATAAGAATGACAATGATAAATATTCAATCACAAATCTAAAGCACAATAAGATATAGAAGAAGTCTAACATAACTACAAAATTGAAACATCAATAATAACCAAAAACAATAATAACAATAGATAGAAATAATATCTAAATCTTAAATATAAGCCGAAAACAAATTCGGTACCAATATGCTAATAAAACTAATTAGGCTAACTAGTGATTCCGGCTAGTCCTTCCGACAATTACTCCTGAGTTACGGGGTCCATGGCTGTACCATCAATATCCTGAGGTCCGTAATAGGTCGAACACCAATCCTCTGGGTCCTCTAAAAAATATTATCCAATCAGGATTGGAGTGACGTACAACTCAATAGCAGTTCCAATTAGTTGAAAAAGACTATAAAACAGTTATAGAAAGTAATACATGATGAGCAAGGAAATTAAATGAATCAGAGAATAAATACAGTAACAGTTAATTTAAGAAATAAGACAAGATAAGTATGGTGAATCAAGAAAGTATGGTAAATAAAAACTGTAAATAAATGAGAACCGAACTAGATAGGTATGATGTGTGTCCAGTAAGTATCATATGAAGCCAACAAGAATATAACTTGACTAGTGTGTTTTGAAATACCACTTTCGATATGTAAACGACTAGGGATAATACGGCTCATCTCATGTGAGGTGTGCGACTGCTATCATTCCAGATTAGACCAGTAGGGGTGATTCCAGCTTTTGGAAATGTTTACATGTCTACTAAGATATTTTTTTACCCGACTAGTATCAAATAATCCAAATCTTGACACGCAAATCAAGTACGAGGTCAGCCAGATAAAAGTAAGTGATGCCAGTAAGTGAGTCCTGATGTGATGCCAGTAAGAGTCATAAAGTAGGGACAAACAAGAATGATGCACGTGTCACAAAAGAGTGAATCTAGATAATACTAATCCGTGTATCCATAGTGTCGAAGAATCAACTAAAATAATGCTATAGACTAGAATCATAGTATATATCAAATAATGAAAACTACTAGAGAATGTACTCGCCTGAGGTCCTGAGCTGACAATACCAATCTCTGTCTAAATTGGATTAAAGTGACCTAATATAAAGTATCAATGTCATTTGGTGTATTGGAATGATAAACATGCTTAAACAAATTAAAATATGATTTTCAGTACTACTAAAATACAGAGAAATAACGACGTTGTTTTCTATCGCCAAAATATCACTATTCACTATTAGCGACTACCCAGTGACGGTATTTAGACGAAAAATACCTGTCGGTAAATGCCAGGTTGCTAAAAGATTTTGTCGCCAATCAGTAAATTTTTTACTACAAACTGGCATAATTGTGACATCGATTTAGTTGACGTCTATGTGATATTTCAGTGATGGATTCATTAAACAAATTTATTAGCAACGTATATACGACAATAATTTAGTTTATAATGATGTCTAGGTAGCGACATATTTGCCTAAAAAATGGCGTCGGATTAGCGATATTATAGCAACATTATTTATGTTCCTAATACTAAAAAAGACTGATACTAAAGTTGGCGACGAAATAACGACATTACATACTGTCGGGAGGAAGTCACATGTCCGTCGACGTGTGTCGGTAATTCGTCGCCCAAGAATAGAAATTTACTTGGCGAGTTGTATCCGTCGCTAGATTATCGCAAATACATCGTAGGTAACTGCTAAGTCGACGGATGTCCGTCGCTAATATGCAACATAACTGCAAAAAAAACTTTTAAATCCAGATATCCCAGCATGTTTGGTTTATATAAAACCAATTAAACACTATCAATATATCAACCACCAAGCGTAACCGGCTGTAGAATTTTTCTCCAATCAGACCTTCATTGGCACAAACGCATGCTGGAAATACACATGAAACATAATTTAGAAAAGACATATAATTAACATAATAAAATAATCGTATACATAAACAACATCCACAAGTCCACGACCATAAGTCCAAATAAAATAATTAAAGTACAGAAAAACATCCACTAGTCCACGACCACGACCACGACAACACAAATAAATAATATCCACAAGTCCGCGATTACTACAACACAAATAAATATCAAATATAAAGAAAATCACTGATCTGGCGGTGTTCCCTGGTCACACAAATATTCGAGGACGTCCGAAATTTTTTTATTTACTAATTCAGATGGTAGTGAACCTAATGCCTTCGGCGGCTATAAACTTCAGAGTCTCATCACTTCCTCAACAGATAGAATAGGGCCAGAAGCAGCAGCGGGAGGAGTAGAGGCACCAGAAGGACCAGATGTAGTGGTGCCAGGGACAACAACGGAAGAAGCACGAACACCAAAAGAACCATTGTCCATGGAGGCCTGCATGCTGCTGATCGACTCCTGCATACCTACCACTGTGGCCGACAATATGGTCATCACAATAATAATTTGCTCTATCCTTTTAGGTTGTGCCATAACAGAAGAAGCCGACGGTGGAGATCTCGAGTATACCGACATCTGCGATGCCAAGGAGCCGGTGTCGTAGACGCGTCCGCCTTTCCCTCTTCCGCCGACGGCCTGTACAAAAAAGTCGTTCGTCCGAGCGGCCATGGAAGAGGACATTGTGGCAGGCGAAGACTCAACGAAACTCTCTTCCACCCCATCCTGAATGGACCGAGAGGCGCTCTCAATCTGCAGAGACTAGAACACAACCTATCCAATGACCCGTGCTTAATTTTCTAATGGACTTCTAACTTGTAATATAAATTCTAATACCTCATATTATTCTAATTTATAATATAAATTGAAATACTTATAGCAGTCTTGCTATCCTTCTCGTTCACGTAGCACCCGTCCTTCCTTCTCTTGTGCGTATACTCAAAAACATCGATAAAACTGATACTAGAGGGATCTTCCCCCCCCTTTGCCAGCTTCTTCGACTATGTAAGAAACATTAAAAAATATATTATCTTGATAATTAATGTTATTTAATTATATAATAAAAATATATAAGTACTTTGCGTTATTTTACCAGGTTTCGATGGTGAAAAGCGATGGGGATCGATCAACCAGAAAGCAGACTCCCATGAGATCATGACTTCTTTTCTTGCTCAGAACTTTTTGGATCCAAGATTTTTTGCCCTTTCCAGTATATACCCTTTTTGCAAATCATCTTCGTATCCTGCATCTTCTTGCTACAGGCACCGCGATATGTCTTTCTGATCTCCGCATTACGATGCTCGGGCCACAAGTAGTTTTTTTGACATATAAATTAAATTAATAATTAATATAAATAGATTAAAAAATAATTAATAAATAGAATAACAAAAAATATAGCATATACCTTCATCTGGTCAAGCCATATATACTGTATGCCAGGCGGCACATCAAAGAATCTAAGGTAGGGGCCGTTGTAGTTCCCCCTAATGATTTTCTCAAGTGCTGGAGTAGCACTATAGGGAAAAAATCTACAAAGAAATAATAATAGATTATTTAGTTGAATAAAAAATAAAATATATAAAATTAACTGTATCAGATGAAATATATAAATTTACTTACTGCTCTTTGGTCACGGGTCAAAGCTCTTTTCTGAACTACCCCTCCGGTCTCTCTGGTTTTTTCGGAGGACCACCCAGTCGAGGGATATACCGACCACTAGCATCATACTCTAAGTCTGGATACTCTAGGGCCCATCATACAACTGTCGGAGTATCTGGTGGACGAACTAATGATGGGGTGTCGGGATCTGCATCAGATGTTGACGGGGACATATATGCCAATGATGGAGCGCCGGGGACGTATACGGCAAATGGCAGTGTCTGGGCCGGTAGCCGATGGCAGAGTGGAGGTGCCTACGATCTATGAGGGGGTATCATGATCACGTGATCGAGGAGTTAATCTATCCACGGGTAGTATAAGATCATGACCACCTTGATCACATCCACAACCACGATCACCACGATCACGACCCCGATCACCACTACCACCATCCATCTATGATCATGATTCCCACATATCGACATCTAATAAATAAAATAAAGCAATATAATATATATCTAATAAATAGAACTAAGCAACAAGATAGATATCTAATAAATAGAACTAACCAACAAAATAGCTATAAAAACTAAGATAGAAGTATTTTCAGTAAGAGATAGAAGTTTTTTAGTAACAAAATCAAACTCCATTTCTAGGTACAACATGTAGACAACATGGGTAATCTAATCATCGCTATCGTCGCAATCGTCGTTGTCATCATCGTCATCATCGTTATCATCCTCATCAAGCTCTTCTTCATCTTCTTTCTCTTATTCTTCTTCTTCTTCTTCTTCTTCTTCTTCTACTTTTTCATCTTCAGAGTCGTCTTTTTGGTCGTGGATAAGGCCAATTATCAGGTTATGAGCTAAGTCTTGTATATCAACATCTTCCTCCCCTCTATTTTCCGCGATAATAGCTTCAACATCAATATTATCCATGACATCTTCTTCCGACTGCTGTCCCAAATATCGTATCCCGATAATCTGGTAGGTGGACGAGAAAGTTCTTGCTTTCCAACTCTAAATGCCTCATTGTTCTTTCTCCAAGGATGTGATGCGGGTAGAAATTGATGGTGACAGTCAAAGAATGAGACTTTTCCTCCATGTTTAAGACATAATGCCTTACTCTTTCCTATACATATCGGACAAGACTTAGTGTCGTGGCTACTCCATCCCGATAACATATCATATGCAAAAAAATTATAGATATTCCACAAAAGTGAATCTCTCATCTAAAAGTTCTATTTTCTTAAAATATCGTAGGTCGTGATGTCCAACTCCCACGACTGTTTTAGTTTATCTACCAACGACTGCATATATATATAGATATTCTTCGTTGGATTTCTGAGACCAGATATGATAACTGTTAAGAACATACAAGGAATCTTCATACACATCCATGGTAGTAGAATATAAGGGGTAAAAATCACCGGCCAACAAGAGTATCGAGATTCTGACTTTCCGAAAAGAGTAAAGATATCAGAACATAGCGACAATCAGATATTTGTAGGCTCCTATAAAATTCGGATAACACTGGTCAGAATGCTTTCATGTCTCTCCATCGAAAGGATGTGACAATTCTCTATCATCTTTTGTATGTTTCTTGTTATGCCACATCATGTGTTCTACTGTATTAAGGGACATATACATCCTCTGTTAGCACTTCATGGTCGACAAGTAATGCATGTACTTGTACGAACGTTGTTTTATTCTAGTTGACTTTTTTTTTATCCGAACTGGCTTATAGCGATCCGCATGGCAGAAACTGCATCTTTCTTTGTCCTCATTCTCCTTATAGTACAATATGCATCCGTTGTGACAATAATCTATCTTTTTGTACCCCAGTCCGAGCTGTCGGACCATCATCTTTGATTTGTAAAAGTTTTTAGGAAGCTCTTTCGATTCTTTCGATAACACCTCTTTGACTAATTGTGCGATCCGATCATAGTAAGCTTGCGGTAACTTGAAATCAGACTTTATGTTCAACAAGCGCATCACTACCGACAATACTGAATGAGTCTCACAACAAGGATATATAGGAGTATTTGTATCCTTAAACATATAATAGAACTTCTTTGCATCAGGATTCGGATCCTCCGGATTAAAATTAGGCCCTGCCGCATCATACACCATATCTCGCGCCAAGTTATAGTCTCCATATTCAACATAGTCTACATCATCTTCGATGGCAACATCCATAGCAATATCTACAACAAAAGCAGACTGTCTTTCCATATAAAGTTTACCTTGCGATGCCCACAGGTCATAATCACGTATAAAACCCTTAAGGGTCAGATGCTTTTGCATAATCACCATTTCTTCGTAATGTCTATTACGACAATGAGCACATGGACACTTGATTTTTGGACCATCCTTATAATCAGGTTTGCTTATGGCATACTTAATAAATACTTCAATGCCTGCCTTAAATCGTCACTCAGACCAATCCTGTTCTTGTGTTTCTGCCTGTACATCCATGTACGATCAACCAAGTAACGATCCATTGCTTGGTGGGTGTGGAAAATTTTATATCGTAAGATAAAATACACAAATATAATTAGATGTACATACAATATTAGATGGGCATTCTAAAAGCATTATAATTCGTACTTTTTATATTCTACCAAAGCAAAAAGTAGAAAAATATGTGAAAGTTACAACATCGATGTTTGTTCAATATGATGCATTTTCGCATAGTATCAACATGAAATCGGTTATCGATGGCTCAGAATACTGCACAAAATTTATTATAGCATACATTAGTGTGAATCATCTAAGTAATGTACATCAATGTAGTATATGTTCTTATCAAATGTAGTATCTGAAGGATATAATAGAATTAAAATGAACTCATATAAAGTAATGCTAAGACATCAGCTCACAATATAAAATATAGTGATGGGTTATGGCATCATTATTACCGAGGGATGGGGACCGAAGAATAGCCAATGTTATCTATGGATGCATGGTTTCTACCTCGCCAGTCAAATGGCTGCATGGACTATGCCTCGTCGTTATTGGGCCAAGTCCTTTCTTCCTAGAGAAGTAATCCAAAATTTCTAATTAGTTTGTATGATATGCTTTAGTTGGAGCTAGGATATGTTGTGCCAATCTAAATTTTGATCTTATGAACTTGTTTTTCTATAGTGGTTGTTCATCCAAAAGTTGCAAACACATACAGGCTCTACCCCCAAAAGCTTAGTACTCACTAATATTACTTATCCTCACACTAAGACACCCATAACACAATGTGCCACATACCTCTTCTCTTCCTCACATCCATGTATCATGGATACATTGATACCGAGCCACTCAACCTCATATAATCACACTAATATATCATAAACTCACTGTACATCCATATATATAATTACAGTTGTTGCAAAGTCTGTATAACTGCCCTCATATTAAATCTGTACTGCAAGTCTCAACAAATTTTACGACAAATACGATGACAAAGTTTTTGATCACGTAGTTCGAGCAATAATAAGAAATTATTACAGAAATTATCCTAAATATCGAGTAGTAACAAAAAATCATCACATAAATCATCCCTAAATGGTACATCCTGAATGTCAATAGCAATATATATTGAGAGATCAACTAATCTAGAACTTACAGTGGGAGGGGACACGTTGGAGGAGGAAGGGAAACGATAGAGGAAGAGGGGATACGAAGGAGCCGAGAGGGGAAACAGGAAAGGAGGAGAGTGGGCACGACTACGTCGGAGCTGAGAGAGGGGACCACAGGAAGGAGATCGTCAGAGAAGAGGGGACCACGGGAATAGGGTCATCGGAGAGAGGGGACAACGGGATAGGGAATGCTAGAGATAGGGAAAGAGGGAAAGTCAAGAGAGAGAGAGAGAGAGAGAGAGAGAGAGAGAGAGAGAGATAGGCGACGGGCCAGTGACATCCTAGTACGTCATCGCAATCGAGTATCCATCGTCAATCTGTCGTAAAGGTTTACCGCGTAGTTCTCGCATAATACGGCACAATCCTGTGATGACATAGCGATGACCTGGCAACGGAATCATATTAAATTTTGAATCTATTGTATTTGGTTATTATAATGTCGCTGAGATGTCGCTATTTGGCGTCATATATTAGTCGTCGCCAATATTCAGTCGCTAAATCTCTGTATTTTAGTAGTGTAGGTCCAATCTAGGCCATACTAGTCAAACTAGGACAACTCTAGGTCAAACTAATCTAACTTGGTCAAATTAGTCAATTCTAGGTAGTATTAGTCTATACATAAGTTTTAGGTCATTTCTATGTCTTTACTAGGTTATGCTAGATAATACCAATTACTTTAGCTAATACTAGGCTACACTAGCTAAGGTAGATACTTAAAATACCATATATACTATATAAACTCTATATAATCATTAACTTGTATTATCTATTTAATGCTACTATAGTATATTAATACCTTAGCTATAATCAATACCCACTCCAAGTGTCACATTTATACCTTGAGTAACATACCTATACTAGACCATTATCTACTAACCAAATACCAAAACTTATCCTACACTACAACCCAAAACTGGGCACAGACCTATACCCACCACACCAACATCATACCTCACATACCTATATCAATGCCCTTTTACCCTTGATATCTACTGCTACTGCTATTACTGGTTCTTAGAAATGCCTCAGTAGAGCTGCTCCTAATCGAGTGCCAGTGCACATATTGGCACCAAACCTGGCACATCACCCTCATACACTTACTATTGTACTTGCTCGATCCCCTTCCTGTAGCAAGGCTACTGTTGTATTGCCTATAAACCAACATCCTCCAACTACTGCAACCAAGTGTAGTGCTACCCTATACCCCCAATACCTGAAACCTATATCACTCACTAATATACTCACTCACCTATAACACTGATACTACACAACCCCATTACAGACCCCTCTTTGGACTCTATAGCACCTGTACAAATCTCATTGATATGAATTCATCATTGATACATCACATTTTGCCATGACCCGCACCCGGTGTAGGAATGCAAGTCGGGAACAACGTCCAGCCTATGCCACAACATCGACGTAGAACGCTGTCTTTGTCAACTATACTATCTTATTATCTCACAATAATGCATAGACCTCCAATAATATCTCAACTCCAAGAAGAGTATAATAAACTTAATCCAACACAATACTCAATCATAATTCTAATAGCACAAGAAGATATCAAAGAAGTCTAACATAACTATACAATCTAAACAATTATAACAACAACAATAGAAAAAATAATCAAACTCTCAAATATAAGCTGAAAATAAATTCGGTACTAAAATGCTAAAGAGAACTAACTATGCTAATAAGTGATTCCGGTTAGATCTTTCGGTAGTCACTCCAGAACTAGTGGGTCCAAGTCTGCATCATCTATAGGTCGAAGTTCATAGTATATCAGACACCAATCTCTAGGATCCTCTAAAAAATATTTTTTAGTTAGGAATAGAGGGAAGTACATCTCTAACAACAGTTCTAATCAATGATATAAACTATTTTACAGTAAATAGATATGAATATACAAGATGCAATATACATATACAAGAATGTACAATAATGGAAATACTGGAAATAAATACAAAAATGAGCAATATGGAATGACCAAAAAATACTAATGACTAAGTGAGTGAGTACCAGCTTTAACATGTGATCGGCTTGGAAACTTGATACAAGATTTATGGCCTGGCTAATCATACGTGCGGTGTATGATGAATACAATTCAATGAACAAAACTTGATACAGGAGGGTATGATCACATATCTCAACTACATACTCTTCGCCCCAGACTGGTATAGTGGATCCAACCATGGTACGTCATATCACGGGTTCCCACAAGAAGGGTGCTACCCCCCTCATGAACCAATGTCTGTACATGTACAAGAAGAATAATAAAACAATGCTTGCACAAGATACACCATAAATTCTAAAGAATAACATATCATGACGAAATTCGGATATAGCAATCCGTATAACCATTGTGTCAAGAAATCAAGGATATCTACACTAGATACAAGAGACATAGTGGATATCATAAATAAAAAACTATCAGAGAATATATTTGCATGTGGTCCAGAGCAATAAATGTTAAACTGTGTCTGAACTAATTTCACACAGACCTATATATGAAATATTGCATTAATATAAGGTATTAGAATGAAATTAAGTTAAACTAGTTCAATTCTAGGTCGTGAAGCAATTTCTAAGTCAAAATAGTCAAACTAGGTCAATCCTATGCCAAACTAGTCAAACTTGGTCAAACTAACTATTTCGAAGTTGTATGAGTCTAATTCTAGGATGCTAGGTTAATACGTTATGAAACTAAACCATACTAGCTAATCTAAGATACCATGAGACATACCAAAAGGCCGTACCATAAGATACGCAAGTTTTAATATAAAAATAGTAATATAGCTAACTAAAGCAAATAGGAAACCTTGGCTTTAAACCAATGCGTATCTCACTACCTACACACCCATCTCGATACTTAAACCCAATACCTTGAGTATCGATCCATTATCTTGACATTATCTTGGTATCCTAAGGTAGTTCAAATCCTCATTCATAAAGCTAATACCTAAAAACTATATGCTAACACATATACTAAATGAAGATATATTAACTACTAATATATATTATATACATAGATACTAGCTTAACTTATAATACATACTAGTACATAGATACATATAGTACTACATATAGCTACTAGGCTAATAAATACACATATCTACTAACTTGTCAAACTAACAAGTATAAAACTAACCTAAGGTAATTCAAATCCTCATTCATAAAGCTAATACCTAAAAACTATATGCTAACACATATACTAACTATGAAGATATATGTCAGTACCCTATTTTCAGGGCAGGATATTTTTTATATTTTAATTTAATAAATTGTGTATTGATCATAAATATTTGTATTAATATTTAATTAATTGTATTTATTTTTATTAGTTATTTTAGAGTTTTGGCTAGCCTGGACCCATGTCAGACCCTAGTGGACCCATGTCAGACCCAACCAACACCCTTGTCAGGCTCATTTATGGGTTTATAATAGTTATTCTATTTTTATTTAGTTAATTGGGTTGTTCTGGATTAGTTAGAATGTGTTTAGAAACTTCAAACTTAACCCTATTTTTATCATGACTTATTAGGAGGGTATTTTGGACATTGTGCTATGTTGCAAAGCCCTAACCCTATGTTTACTTAACCTGGCCAAAACCCACCTCCCCCATTCCACTTTATTTCATTCCACTTCTTCTTCTTTCTCACAATTTCTCCATTTTCTTCTTCTTCCTTCTTCCAATTTCTTCAAGTTTCAAGTAAGTTGTTCACTTTCTTCTCTTCCTTCTTCTATTTCTTCCATTAATGTAAACCCTAACCCTCTATTTTTTTCTAACCTAGGTGTATAGAGTCTAGACTTAGTGTAGAGGCTTGGCTTGGAGGCTTGATGTTGGTAATTTCTAAGGTTTTGGAGACATTGGCTTTGGGATTCCAACTTCCAAGAGTTAAACCCTAACTTTCCTCTTAGTGGTTGCTCTAATATAGTGTAATTAGTAGTTAGAACCTTTCTAGACCTTAGGACTACCCATGGGAGGAAGTTAGAGCTTGTTTGATTGTGTTTGGAGACTTTGACATTAGGTTTTGTGTCAATTTTGGGTAAAATCCGAGATTGGCCCAATTTTTGGTGTTGCCCTAGGTTAGACAGATCTAGGTAGATGTGCTTGGATGTCTTGAGAATAAGTACGTGTCCCCATTCGGACACGTGAGGTCATGTCACGGAGATTTGGGCATTTCAGGCAATTTGGGGGTTTTTCGTCGCCGTGGATTCCACATGCATGTGCGTTTTTACCACAGACCTAGAATCAAAGATTTAGTATTTTTTCTAGGTTCTAGACATCGATTAAAACTCGTGAATAAATTTTAGGGCAATTTCGAGTAGGTTTGGTGTGCGTTTCATGAGGTATCGTGAACCGCACTCCACGTGTTCGTCGAAATGACCGAATGGCCATTTTGACTTGGTTTCTAGGTTTTGGACTTGTGCGCGGGTTGGTTTAGCTTTGGGGAGGGTGTACTAGAGTTTTCAAGTTATATTATATATATATATATATATATATATATAGGTATATATGTATAGGGGTGGTTGTGCGTGTCTTGGTGTGGTTGTGCGTGGTGTTTGTGTGTTAGTGTGTTTGTGTGTGAGTGTGTGGTTATATATATATATATATATATATATATATATATATATATATATATATATATGTGTGTGTGTGTGTGTGTGTGTGTGTGTGTGTGTGTGTGTGTGTATGTTTGTGTGTGTATATACATATATACATGTATATGTGTGTATATGTAAGTGTGTGTATGTATATCTATATATAAGTGTGTATGTATATATATATGTTAGTGTTTATATATATGTTTGTGTGTGTGTGTATATATATATATATATATATATATATATATATATATATATATATATACGTGAGTGTGTTTATATATATATATATATATATATATATATATATATATATATATATATGTGTGTGTGTGTGTGTGTGTGTGTGTGTTTATATATATATGTGAGTGTGTGTTAGTGAGTGTTGTGTGAGAGTGTGTGTTGGTGTGAGAGTGTGTGAGTGTGAGTAGGTGAGTGTGTGTTTGTGTGAGTGTGTGTGTTTGTGAGTGTGTGTATGAGTGTATATATATATATATATATATATATATATATATATATATATATATATATATATATATATATATGTGTGTGTGTGTGTGTGTGTGTGTGTGTGTGTGTGTGTATATACATAAGTGTGTTTATATATCTACAGGTGTGTATGTGTACCTATATATGTGTATAAGTATTTATATATATATATATATATATATGTTTGTGTTTATGTATATATATATGTATCTAAGTATGTGTCGAGGTGTGTGTAGAATGAGTGATAGAGAGAGTGAGGTAGAGAATGAGTGAGAGGGAGAGATTAGAGAGCAGCGCAGTAGCACAGGCATTACTGCAGCAGCAGTTAGCTGCCAGCAGCAGCAGCAGCTAGCTGCCAGCAGCAGCAGCAGCAACATGAGCAAGCGCAGCAGCCGCAACAGCTAAGGCAGGCAGCAGCAGCTTCAAGCACAGCAGCAGTTCGCATTAGCTAGCATTAGTAGCAGCAGCAGGGAGAGAGCTATATATATATATATATATGTGTGTGTGTGTGTGTGTGTGTGTGTAGATGGGTATGTGTATATGTGTATGTGTGATATATATAGATATGTAGGTATATATACATATGTGTTTAGATATATATATTTGCCTAGATATATAGCTAGGTATATATATATATATATATGCATAGATAGTTAGCTAGTTAGTAGGGTAGAGAGGGGTAAGTGAGTTATCTCAATACCTTGAGATAATAAGGTATCTCAATACCTTGAGATACCAAGGTATTGAGGTAAGATTGGGTATCGGAGATGAGGTATTTGTCTATACACTAGGTTATATATGTATATATCTATATAGTTAGATATATGTTATATATATAGTAGTATATATAAAGTATATATATAGATAGTTAGTTAGTTAGCTAGTGTTAGTGAGAGGGTTATGCGAGTATCTCAATACCTTGAGATACTCAAGGTATTGGGCATCGGGACGAGGTATTGGATTTTTAGCCTAGGAATGAGGTTAGAATTGCTTTTATATATATAGTTTTATATATATATATATATATATATATATATATATATATATATATATATATATATATATATATATATATACGTGCTAGTATATATTATAGAGGGTATAGGCGGGACGTATCGCGTAGGTTGAGATATCGGATACTGAGGGTATCCCGGTATCTCTAGGAGGCGAGTTTGAGGGTTTATTAGCTTAATGACCTAGTTTTGACCTAAAATTTTAGGGGCACCCTAGTTTGACCTAGAGTTGACCGTAGTTGACCGCTAAAGTCAACTTTTGACCTAGTTTTGACCTAGAGTTAACTTTTTGGACCCATAGTTGACTTTTTGATCCAGATTTCACTGGTTCGACCCGTTTGACCTAGAACAACCTTAGAAGCTTATTTATAGCTATTTTATATCTATTTAACTCTTTAGAACCCTGTTTAACCTTGATTTTTGTAATAGGACCTTGCGATGCCAGTTCGGATCGCCAGTTGCTTAGGACGTCAGGCGAGTACATTCTCTGATAGTTTTTATTATCTGATAATTATTATGATTCAGGTTCTAGTATAGTATTCTCTAATTTTTTTGGCATGACACGGACTAGTATTTCTGGATTCATTTACTTACGACACGTATATTTTATGTTTTTGGCCTCTATTCTGGAATCACCTACTGGCATCACATCAGGACTCACTACAGGCATCACTCATGTTTCTGGCTGGACTCAAACTTGATTTACGTGTCGGATCTTAGATTCACTTATACTAGTCGGGGTAGGGAAATACTTGAGTAGACGTGTAAACATTCCCAACTGGAATTACTGGAATCACCCCATCTGGTCTAATCTGGAATGATAGCAGCCGCACACCCAGTGTACGGTGAGCTATACTTACCCTTAGCCGTTTACATGTCGAAACAAGTATTTCAGAGACACGAGTTCATTCTTTCTAGTCTGGAGTCTCATGTATTTCTTGCTGGTCTCACTTATACTTTATGGACTTGACTCATTACATTTATTCTTGGTGGACTCACTTCACGTTATTGTGCACATACTTACTCTTAGTTTAGATTTCTTGTATCCTGTAGTCATGTTTATCTTGCTTCTAATTTTTATGCATCTTTACCTTTATGCACCAGTTAGACATATATATTTCCTTGTTTCATGCTTTATTTCCTTCACCTTGCTACTTGCTCCAACTGCTTTATAGTTTTTATCATATAACTGGAACTGCTGTTAGAGGTATACTTGCTCCAATCCTGATTGGATATATTTTTTAGAGGATCCGAAGGATTGGTGTCCGACGTTTTTTGGACCTCAGCCTGTCGATGGTGCAGACAGGGACCCCCTAGTTTAGGAGTAATTTTTGGGTTGGTATCCGGGATCACTAGGACCTCAGTTGTTGTATTTATTAGCTTTTGGTACCAGATTTGTTCTCGGATTTTGGTTTGAGACTTGTATTGTATTTGATTCTGGATATTGTTGTATTATTATTATTATCATTATGGTAGTTTTTAGTAGTTATTGTTGTTTAGACTTTGTAGTTGTTAGACTTCTTTATTTTTTTATCGTGCTTAGATTCGTAATTGAGTACTTGTGATTATCTTTATTATTGCTCCTCCGTTTAGAGTTAAGATCTTGACAGGTACTTATATATTGTTGTGTGAGATTGTTAGCTAGATAGTAGACCTAGACAGTGTTCTACCACCGATGCTGCGGCGTAGGCTAGATGTACCCACGACTTATGTCCGATTTTTCGGGTGCGGGTCGTGACACATTTTTGGTGGTGGCCCATACAGGTCTCGATTTACAATTAGTACGATGTCGTGGTAGTACAACGATTTAGTTGTACTACTGCGAGCCTTCTCTAGGATATAGGATCTAGGATGAGAGTATACTCAATCACGACTAGGAATAATTCCAATCTAATTATTCTAAAATTATTTTCTTTTAAAATATTACTGTCCTTCCTTGATGATATCGTATCTTGCACCGTATTGACTTCTTTTGATCTGTGTTCAGGATGCCTCTGAAGACACGATCCTATCATACCATCCCAACAGTTGCTACCAAGAGGTCTGCTTCCTCTTGGTCATGGCGATCAAGTCTTTGACTAGGAGTGACCACGAGGCAACTTTCGAGCAGATCGTAGGGGACGCTCAGACGGCAGAGGATGACTTGGAGCTCAAGTCCAAGAGAGGCAGGGATGATTCAGGTAGTGCGAGTGGTAGTACGGGACCTGCTAAGCATCCTTATGGGCAGAAGAAAATACAGCAGGGTAAGGATCAGAGAGTGCCCACTTGTGCCTATTGCAAGAAGGCAGGACACATTTAGGATATTTGTAGGAGGAGGCTGAAGGTGTATTTGTTCTGTGGATCCGCTGCTCACCAAATACGAGATTGCCCTACTGCACCTACATTTGGTGGAGCACATGATCGAAGAGTTGGAGCTAGGCTATCTGTGGCAAAGCATCATGCCCCACACTAGCAGAGGGAGATACCCCAGTAGGGCATGGCTTATGCGTTGGCGGTCGAGGAGGCCGATGCTACGGGTGTCGAGTTAGCAGGTTTGTCTCTTTTGTTCTTATTCCTGTCCTTTTTCATTCCTTGTGGTGTGCTTCATTAGTACCTGTTAGACTTTTCTTTTGTGATATGTTAGATACTATAGTGACCCTGATTAAGACAGTGATAACACAACCAATAGGACCATGATCTTATATGTTGTTCAGGTAGAATTTCTTGACTGTGATTGTTGGGGGTTTGACCTAGAAGAAGTGCGATCGACTTTAAATTTCGAGGACAAAATTTTCTAAGGAGGATAGGCTTGTCACTACCCCATTTTCAGGGCAGGGTATTTTTTTATTTTAATTTGGTAAATTATGTATTGATCATAAATATTTATATTAATATTTAATTAGTTGATTGTATTTATTTTTATTAGTTATTTTAGAGTTTTGGCTAGCCTGGACCCATGTCAGACCCTAGTAGACCCATGTCAGACCCAACTGACACCCTTGTCAGACTCATTTATGGGTTTAGAATAGTTATTCTATTTTTATTTAGTTAGTTGGGTTGTTTTGGATTAGTTAGAATGTGTTTAGAAACCCCAAGCCTAACCCTATTTTTATCATGACTTATTAGGAGGGTATTTTGGACATTATGCTATGTTGCAAAGCCCTAACCCTATGTTTACTTCACCTGGCCAAAACCCACCTCCCCCATTCTACTTTATTTCATTTTATTTCACTTCTTCTTCTTCTTCTTCCTTCTTCCAATTTCTTCAAGTTTCAAGTAAGTTCTTCACTTTCTTCTCTTTTTTCTTCTATTTCTTCCATTAATGTAAACCCTAACCCTCTATTTTTCTTTAACCTAGGTGTGTAGAGTGTAGACTTAGTGTAGAGGCTTGGCTTGGAGGCTAGGAGACTTGAGGGTGGTAATTTCTAAGGTTTTGGAGACTTTGGCCTTGGGATTCCAACTCGCAAGAGGTAAACCCTAAATTTTCTCTTAGTGGTTGCTCTAATATAGTGTAATTAGTAGTTTAGAATCTTCCTAGACCTTAGGGCTACCCATGAGAGGAAGTTAAAGCTTGTTTGGTTGTGTTTGGAGACATTGATATTAGATTTTATGTCAATTTTGGATAAATCCGAAATTGGCCCAATTTTTGTTGTTATCTTAGGTTAGACGAATCTAAGTAGATGTTATTAATTGTTTTGAGGATAAGTACGTGTCCCCGTTCGGACACGTGAGGTCGTGTCGCAGAAATTTGGGCATTTCGGGCAATTTGGAGGTTTTTTGTCGCCGTAGATTCCATATGCATGTGCATTTTTACCACGGACCTAGAATTAGAGAGTTAGCATTTTTTCTAGGTTCTAGACATTGATTAGAACTCGTGGATAAATTTTGGGTCAATTCCGAGTAGGTTTGGTGTGCGTTTCATGAGGTATCGCGAACCGTACTCCACGTGTTCGTCGAAATGACCGAATGGCCATTTCGACTTGGTTTCTAGGTTTCGGGCTTGTGCGCGGGTTGGTTTAGCTTTAGGGAGTATGTACTAGAGTTTTAAAGTTATATTATATATATATATATATATATATATATATATATATATATATATATATATATATATAGGTATATATATGTATAGGGGTGGTTGTGCCTGTCTTGGTGCGGTTGTGCGTGGTGTTTGTGTGTTAGTGTGTTGTGTATGAGTGTGTGGTTATATATATATATATATATATATATATATATATAGATATATATATATATAGGTATATGTATATATATATATGTATAGATATATATGTGTGTATATATATATGTTTGTGTGTGTATATACATATATACATGTATGTGTGTGTGTGTATGTAAGTGTGTGTATGTATATCTATATATAAGTGTGTATGTATATATATATGTTAGTGTTAATATATATGTTTGTGTGTGTGTGTGTGTGTGTGCGTGTGTGTGTGCATATATATATATATATATATATATATATATATATATATATATATATATATATATATATATATATATATATATATATGCGTGAGTGTGTTTATATATATATATATATATATATATATATATATATATATATATATATATATATATATATGTATGCGTATTTATATATATATGTGAGTGTGTGTTATTGAGTGTTGTGTGAGAGTGTGTGTTGGTGTGAGAGTGTGTGATTGTGAGTAGGTGAGTGTGTGTTTGTGTGAGTGTATATATATATATATATATATATATATATATATATATATATATATATGTGTGTGTGTGTGTGTGTGTGTGTGTGTGTGTGTGTGTGTACATAAGTGTGTTTATATATCTATAGGTGTGTGTGTGTACCTATATATGTTTATATATATATGTTTGTGTTTGTGTATATATATATGTATCTAAGTATGTGTCGAGGTGTGTGTAGAGTGAGTGTTAGAGAGAGTGAGGTAGAGAGTGAGTGAGAGGGAGAGATTAGAGAGCAGCACAGCAGCGCAAGCATTGCTGCAGCAGCAACTAGCTGCCAACATCAGCAGCAGCATGAGCAAGCGCAGCAGCTGCAGCAGCTAAGGCAGGCAGCAGCAAGGTAGCAGCAGGGAGAGAGCTATATATATATATATATATATATATATATATATATATATATATATATATATATATACATAGAGATATTAGTATAGATATATATATAAATAGTTGGAGTTATATATATATGTGCAGATGGGTATGTGTATATGTGTATGTGTGATATATATATAGATATGTAGGTATATATACATATGTGTTTAGATATATATATTTGCCTATATATATATATATATATATATATATATATATATATATATATATATATATATATATATATATAGCTAGTTAGTAGGGTAGAGAGGGGTAAGTGAGTTATCTTGATTTACGTATCGGGTCTTGGATTCACTTGTACTAGTCGGGGCAGAAAAATACTCGAGTAGATATGTAAACATTCCCAACTGGAATTACTGGAATCACCCCCTCTGGTCTAATCTGGAATGGTAATAGCCGCACACCCAGTGTGCGATGAGCCGTACTTACCCCTAGCCGTTTACATGTCGAAACAGGTATTTCAGAGACACGAGTTCATTCTTTCTAGTCTGGACTCTTTTGTATTTCTTGCTGGTCTCACTTATACTTTATGGACTTGTGTCACGTACCAGTCCCAAAAATACGTAGGACTAGGACACGTAAGCATGCCAGCCGCATGGATATGGCAACTCTAATATATGGAAACCAATTCCATACGTACGCTGTAATATGAATATCAAATCCACAAGTGGTATAAAACATATGTCACAAGTCACAGGGTATAACCTAAATCTCATCCACAAAAAATCAAATATAATTGAATAACCAGCATCTATATAACTAGATCTCAATAAGAAAATATCTAAGGATGATAGTTGGATGGAAACAAATCCACTACCAACTCGAATATAAGAGCAACAACAATATGAGTACAACACAATAAACACTATATAAGAATACCAGCTATCAATCACGGCTCGAAGAGAAGACATTCTCGAAACCTATGTAACCATCCAAATCCACGCTCCTGCAATTACTCAAGAAGAGATACACCTGGCAGAGGACCAGGTCCTCAGAGGGACGTAACAAGATACAGAAAATACGAGCCAATTTGAATACAGTAAACATGCATCATATTTGAAAATAGATAAGTACGCTATACAAGACAATCTATATGAATGAAATGAGGACAACTTTTCGACGTATGGGCAAGGGTAGTTTATTCGATCTAAGCCTCACAACTCACACACCCGTCTAGAACATCAGAAATCGACATACCTCTGGGGTAGCGACCAGCGCGACTCTACAGAAATCGACATACCTCTGGGGTAGCGACCAGCGCGACACACGCCCGTAGTGCGAACTATATACTACGGTTTACCAGAGTGGTTAAAATCCCATACGCCTAATGATTGTCCTCTCATGATACTAAGTGCCATGTGTGTGTCAACATATCTAATATATAGTAATGACTGGAAGGAACTACACATGCAATAAATAAACAGAGATGCAACTAATATACAGAAATATACTAAGCATGCAAAATACTGTAAGCAATTTGGCAAGGTATCTTGCCCGGGGTCCTGCTGCTGGTATGAATCAGAGTCCAAGTCACAGTCCAAATAGCCTATGTATTACAAATTTATCACGTCAAAAAGATAATTTATTTTAATTTATTTAATTCTGGAACAATTACTCTAAAATCATATTTTAATCTTATTATTCTGATTTTTATGTTAATTCCTAAATTTTGTCCAAAGAAGCTGAATTTTATCAACTCGAGACTCATGGCACGCAAATCGAGGCGATCTGTTGACCAAAAAGTCAACCGACACAAACTCAACTTTTATGCATGATTTCCTATAGATTTCAGCGTCAAAAACATGCTGGAATTTATGGCTCGTCCGAATTCAAATTCGTTTGGGAATTATGGCACATACAAATTTTGTATTGTGCACCGATGGTTAAATTCTAACCTAGAAGTTCTACAGAATTAACAGTATGTAAATACTTCGAATTAAATTCTGGGAAAAATATATGTCGATGATCTCGACATTAGATTTCCGAAAATTTAAACGGTTCGTGATTCTGATTCCTGGTTCTCCCGGAATCGCAAAAATATCGAAACATGTCTATTTTCGGACATGCTGTGCTCTACGAATTTTCCAGAATTTAATACTTATAATTTCGGAAAATAATTTATATAATAAGAAATCTAACCTCAATATCTTTCTAACGCAAGAAAATAGGCCTCGTTTGGAGTCCGAAGCTATGCGCAATGGCTTCTGGAAGATGAAGGAACCCTAGATGACGATTCTCCAAAAATCGGCTGAAGAAAAACCCTAGAAATTAATATCTAAACTATTATATATATAGAGGAGAGAGAGAGTGCAGCCGCGGCTCACAGCGCGCCATGTGGCAGCAATCCAGGGCTGCCCGCTCAGATCGGACGGTCAGGCACTGACGCGGCTCGGCTCAGCTGAGTCCGAGTCGAACTCTGACTCGGCTCGGCTCGAGGTCGGCTCGGCTCGGCTCGCACCCAATCAGCGGTCACTGACAGGCGGGCCCGGCACTGTTCACTGCTGGAGGCTGACAGGTGGGCCCCCTGTTTGCTGACTGGGAAGAATTAATTACTTTTTGGGTTTTCTATTTCAGAAATTAGTTTTTAATTCAGTTTTTCATAATTAACTCAAAATAAATGCTAAAAATAATCAGAAAATTCCCAAAAAATTCTAAAAAATATATTTTATTATTTAGAACCTAAAATAAAATTTTGGAATATTTTGAATTAAGTTTGAACATAAAATAAATTCTTCAAAGTCCTAGAAAATTAGTGTTACTAGTTTTTAATTAACTAAAAAGTATGGAAAAATCCCAATAATCTAAAATAGCCTAAAAATAATTCTAAATAAATATTTATATAAGTAAATATACAAAAAAAATTATTTTCTAATTAACTAAGAGAATGCTCTAAATAACTTCAACATCTATAATAAATATATATATATAAAATATACACAAAATACCTATTTTGGGTGAAGGAGTTTACAATCTACCCAACTTAAAACAATTTCGTCCTCGAAATTAAATAAGGCATAAATTGTTAAATCCTTCACATTCGTACATAAGGTACGTCAATCGCAATATCTTCCAAAAATTTAAATAACAAAATCTATTCAAATCTATCGCGATCACTTCAAAATTAAGATAACCACTGTTTAAATCAAAATTCAACCTGTCATAATCTCTTCTCGGTTTTTAAATAATCAACATCCAAATCTAACTCAAGTCTATATGATATTCCACATCAAAATTTATATCACAATTTTCAACTATCATAATCTCCTCTAGACTTTGAACAATTAACAATTCTAATCAAATCTTATTCCTATTCTCAACTTAAGATTTTTGTACTCTTCAAATATTTAAACTCAATTTACATCCTCAATATTTCAAATAGGTGATCCAATAATCAAAATTGAACTTTTAATTCAAATCATCAAATTGTAAAATTTAAATCTAATTCACCAATTGTTCAAGTCTAAAATTCTATATTTATCCTCAAAATTTAAATCGATGATTCATCCTTCAATATTCAAAATTTAAATCATGTGCTCAAAGTATAAATATTTGGTCCGCAATATCAAGATTTTAAAATTCATTAAATCCTCATTATCTTAATCGTTCTTTTAAAATTTCTCAAAATTAAAATGACTTGAATCTCCCAATCTAATCTTACTTGATCACAATCTAAAAGAAATTCCTTTCAAGTTGACAATGCACTGCTACCCAAGTTAGAATTTACCCCTCTATCACAGAAGGCTATATACTTTAAGAAAAATATTCCTTAATTTATTTACTCATGTCATTCAATCCTCAAAACTTTAACGTCGATTATATCATATATGATATGTCCTTAATTATAAAAGAATAATCCTCAAGTATGTGATCGGCCTACGGGATATATCTAGTACTCTCTGTGTATCAAACTTATACCAAGCACGAGGTTTTATCTTTCCGAAATAAGGGAAGACAGAGATCAATAATAAAGAGTTCAAGGGCGAGGTAATAGAATAGAAGTATCGGGATCAAGACGTTTAAAGAATTCAAATGGGAATTGTCAAAGCAGTTATGGATTGAAATCCTATTTTGGTAATTCTTTGTTCGCATGCTCGTATTAGTACAGTCATGTAACCGATATGATATGTCAGACATGTCTAGGGCAAGTGTATTCGTCTACTAATCACTACATATTTTAATCCACGTAAAGTAGTATTATGAGGGGCGAATCAAGCGCACTAAGGTTAGCTAGACCCTAATACACTGATTCTGAAATGTATTATTGTAGCGCTCCAATAATACATGTATCATGATCAAGCTCGATAAAGAATAAGCTTGCAAAAACTAGGCTATAATAGCAGCATAATTCGAGGTAGCACAGAAAATATAACGCTGGATTATGATGAGAGAAGTTGCAAAATAATTCAAGTTTGCAAAAACAAAAACAACATAAGCAATAATAACAAAAGACTCTACAATCTCTACAGTTATCATACAACCTCCTTGCCTAAGTCGCTAGTCGTCCAAATAGGGCATGGACCTCTAAATTCTACCGTCTGAATAAACACTGTCATCTTATGCTAGCATACAATTAATGTCATTCAGTTACACTACCTCGATGGGTCAAGTGGACTATGTGATACTAGGTTGGGAGACATACTATCCAACTTAAAACAAATTAAACTAATACTGTGACAGTCTTAAGAGGATCCTACAAAAGAAAATAACCTTGCACATGTACATAGAACAGAAACTCTTATTAGGGTATATGAGGAAAGATCTTGGTACTTATAAGGGTCTCCTATTGCATTATATAGGTAAGGGTCACTTTAAGTCTTAATCATAGTACTCATAGAACATGTGTCAATAGTAAGGATACAAGAGTTACTGGCCGTCAAGGGGAAAGGGATCTAGCTTGTATCAAGGTGGGGGTACATGCTATGCAATTTAAACTAAGAAATAATCACCAGGTCACAATCTACAAGAATAACTTAAACCATCAAGTTCTAACTACTAAGCATACAACTTCAAAATTTAACATTAACAACTATAATCCTAGCAACTATATGTCCTTAACACAGAATAAAATCACCTGGCCTACAATCAGAAGTATCAGATGGCACGAGTTGAAAGATGAAGAGAAGAAACGTAATCAGTCGTCGCACACTAGCGAGCGCTATAGTCACAGGGGAATAATATATGAAATTTAAAATAGGGTTCTAGATACCATCATGGTTTTCTAAAGGGGAGTGGGGTGCTCGTTGCTATGTTCGAGGCATGCTCAAGGAAAAGTTTTGATTACATTCCTCTAGGCTTCCTAAGGTGCTGTCTACGATAATAAGACAATGATATAAGTTTTATAGTTCTCCAATACTATCCAATTATGAAGGTTAGGTTCAGTCCTAATGTTCAATATTGGTTCTCCATTGGTTCCTTAATACTAGGGTCAAACATTATGGTAAAACTTCTAACTATGTCTAGTAGTGTCTATACTACTCTCAAGTCTTCTTAATACATCAAGGGGTAATGGTATACCAATCTAAAGATAAAGAATTCTAGGGTTCACTAGACATTCTAAACTTAGTGGTGTGTCTATATTCTCGTTGTAATCTTAATAGGTGTGCTACTCTAATTATCATTCTAATAACAGGGGTTCCTATATTCTAGCAGAAGGCTATACTCACAGAACTATTAGGGAAGCACATGAATCAATCAGGATACAATTGTTCAAGATAGAACAGATAGGAGAAGATGAATCATAGTCAAATGTGGATGAGATCCTATACTCTAATCCTATTTGCAGGCTTGCTCGGTACAGTAACGTAACCGAACAATATCCTCTCGACCTGCATGGGCCACCACTAAAAATATGTCACACCCCAGTCCTAAAAATACGTAGGACTAGGACACGTAAGCATGCCAGCCGCATGGATATGGCAACTCCAATATATGGAAACCAATTCCATACGTACGCTGTAATATAAATATCAAATCCACAAGTGGTATAAAACATATATCACAAGTCACAGGGTATAATCTAAATCTCATCCACAGAAAATCAAATATAATTGAATAACCAGCATCTATATAACTAGATCTCAATAAGAAAATATCTAAGGATGATAGTTGGATGGAAACAAATTCACTACCAACTCGAATATAAGAGCAACTACAATATGAGTACAACACAATAAACACTATATAAGAATACCAGCTATCAATCACGGCTCGAAGAGAAGACATTCTCAAAACCTATGTAACTATCCAAATCCACGCTCCTGCAATTACTCAAGAAGAGATACACCTGGCAGAGGACCAGGTCCTCAGAGGGACGTAACAAGATACAGAAAATACGAGCCAATTTGAATACAGTAAACATGCATCATATTTGAAAATAGATAAGTACGCTGTACAAGACAATCTATATGAATGCAATGAGGACAACTTTTCGACGTATGGGCAAGGGTAGTATACTCGATCTAAGCCTCACAACTCACACACCCGTCTAGAACATCAAAAATCGACATACCTCTGGGGTAGCGACCAGCGCGACTCTACAGAAATCGACATACCTCTGGGGTAGCGACCAGCGCGACACACGCCCGTAGTGCGAACTATATACTACGGTTTACCAGAGTGGTTAAAAGCCCATACGCCTAATGATTGTCCTCTCATGATACTAAGTGCCATGTGTGTGTCAACATATCTAATATATAGTAATGACTGGAAGGAACTACACATGCAATAAATAAATAGAGATGCAACTAATATACAAAAATATACTAAGCATGCAAAATACTGTAAGCAATTTGGCAAGGTATCTTGCCTGGGGTCCTGCTGCTGGTATGAATCAGAGTCCAAGTCACAGTCCAAATAGCCTATGTATTACAAATTTATCACGTCAAAAAGATAATTTATTTTAATTTATTTAATTCTGGAACAATTACTCTAAAATCATATTTTAATCTTATTATTATGATTTTTATGTTAATTCCTAAATTTTGTCCAAAGAAGCTGAATTTTATCAACTCGAGACTCATGGCACGCAAATCGAGGCGATCTGTTGACCAAAAAGTCAACCGACACAAACTCAACTTTCATGCATGATTTCCTGCAGATTTTAGCGTCAAAAACATGCTGGAATTTACGGCTCGTCCGAATTCAAATTCGTTTGGGAAATATGGCACATACAAATTTTGTATTGTGCACCGATGGTTAAATTCTAACCTAGAAGTTCTACAGAATTAAAAGTATGTAAATACTTCGAATTAAATTCTGGGAAAAATATATGTCGATGATCTCGACATTAGATTTCCGAAACTTTAAACGGTTCATGATTCTGATTCCTGGTTCTCCCGGAATCGCGAAAACATCGAAACATGTCTATTTTTGAATATGCTATGCTCTACGAATTTTCCAGAATTTAATACTAATAATTTCGAAATTTTTTTTATATAATCAGAAAGCTAACCTCAATATCTTTCTAACGCAAGAAACTAGGCCTCGTTTGGAGTCCGAAGCTATGCGCAATGGCTTCAGGAAAATGAAGGAACCCTAGATGACGATTCTCCAAAAATCGGCTGAAGAAAAACCCTAGAAATTAATATCTAAACTATTATATATATAGAGGAGAGAGAGAGTGCAGCCGCGGCTCACAGCGCACCACGTGGCAGCAATCCAGGGCTGCTCGCTCAGATCGGACGGTCAGGCACTGACGCGGCTCGGCTCAGCTGAGTCCGAGTCGAACTCTGACTCGGCTCGGCTCGAGGTCGGCTCGGCTCGGCTCGCACCCAATCAGCGGTCACTGACAGGCGGGCCCGGCACTGTTCACTGCTGGAGGCTGACAGGTGGGCCCCCTGTTTGCTGACTGGGCAGAATTAATTACTTTTTGGGTTTTCTATTTCAAAAATTAGTTTTTAATTCAGTTTTTCATAATTAACTCAAAATAAATGTTAAAAATAATCAGAAAATTCCCAAAAAATTCTAGAAAATATATTTTATTATTTAGAACCTAAAATAAAATTTTGGAATATTTTTAGTTAAGTTTGAACATAAAATAAATTTTTTAAAGTCCTAGAAAATTAGTGTTACTAGTTTTTAATTAACTAAAAATTATGAAAAAATCCCAATAATCTAAAATAGCCTTAAAATAATTCTAAATAAATATTTATACAAGTAAATATACTAAAAAAAATTATTTTCTAATTAACTAAGAGAATGCTCTAAATAACTTCAACATCTATAATAAATATATGTATATAAAATATACACAAAATACCTATTTTGGGTGAGGGAGTTTACAACTTGACTCATTACATTTATTCTTGCTGGACTCACTTCACGTTATTGTGCACATACTTACTCTTAGTTTAGATTTTTTGTATCCTGCAGTCATATTTATCTTTCTTCTGATTTTTATGCATCTTTACCTTTATGCACCAGTTAGACATATATATTTTCTTGTTTCATGCTTTATTTCCTTCACCTTGCTACTTGCTACAACTGCTTTATAGTTTTTATCATTTAACTGGAACTGCTGTTAGAGGTGTACTTGCTCTAATCCTGACTGGATATATTTTTTAGAGGATCCGGAGGATTGGTGTTCGACATTTTATGGACCTCAGCCTGTCGATGGTGCAGACAGGGACCCCTAGTTAATGAGTGATTTTCGGGTTGGTAGCCGGGATCACTAGGACCTCAGTTGTTGTATTTATTATCTTTTGGTACCGATTTGTTCCCGGCTTTTGGTTTGAGACTTGTATTGTATTTGATTCTGGATTATATTATATTATTATTATTATTATTGTGGTGGTTTTAGTAGTTGTTGTTGTTTAGACTTTGTAGTTATTAGACTTCTTTGTTTTCTTATCGTGCTTAGATTCGTAATTGAGTACTTGTGATTATCTTTATTATTGCTCCTCCGTTTGGAGTTAAGATCTTGACAGGTACTTATATATTATTGTGTGAGATTGTTAGCTAGATAGTAGACCTAGACAGCGTTCTACCACCGATGCTGTAGCGTAGGCTGGACGTACCCACGACTCATACCCGATTTTTTGGGTGCGGGTCATGACACATTTTTGGTGGCGGCCTTCGCAGGTCTCAATTCGCAATTATTGCAATATCGTGATAGTACAACGATTTAGTTGTACTGCTGCGAGCCTGCTCTAGGATATAGTATCTAGGATGAGAGTGTACTCAATCACGACTAGGAACAATTCTAATCTAATTATTCTGAAATTGTTTTCTTTTGAAATATTACTGTCCTTCCTTGATGATATCGTATCTTGCGCCGTATTGACTTCTTTTGATCTGTGTTCAGGATGCCTCCGAAGACACGATCCCATCATACCGTCCCAGCAGTTATTACCGAGAGGTCTGCTACCTCTCGTCCAGCTCGTATTCAGGCAGCTGCTACCGCTCCACTCACCACTCTTGCGGTTGAGGGAGCATCTGTTTCTCTCGGGGATCCTCCTCCACCTGTCGATCCGAGGAATACCCTAGTCGTTCCGGTGGTACCTCCTCCACCACCTCCTGCACCAGTAGATGCCGCACAGTTGTTTGCGTTCTTCAGGGAGATGATGGACGTGCAGCACCATCAGGTGGATGTGATGAGGCTGGGTATTTAGAACGCCCACCAGGTGGCCATGACGGCAGTTGACAGAGTGGGTTAGATCCAGCCACAGGTAGATCAGGCATAACATCCGAGGTCGGGCAGCATCATTGACTTTCAGAGGATGCGGCCCAAGGAGTTACGGGGTACAGATGGGATCCTGTACGCGGATGACTGGATAAAGCAGATCGAGGGGATTTTTTGGCTGACACAGATTCCAGACAGCATGCAGATAGAGGCAGCGGGCAGTCAAATGTTCGACCTTGCTTTGACGTGATATCGCACTGATACGAGGATCGTGGCACCAGGGCTTACTTGAGAGGATTTTCAGAGGATTTTTAAGGAGAAGTTTTTTCCAGATGTGGCGCTCAGTGCTTTGGAGAGCCAGTTTAAGGCACTCGTCCAGGGGAGCATGCTAGTGAACGAGTATGCAGCAGAGTTCTGCCATCTGGGTAGGTTTGTAGAGGGCTTGAGTGATGCAGCAAAGGCGAGAAAGTTTCGCAAGGGCTTGGTCATGGCGGTCAAGTCTTTGACTAGGAGTGACCATGAGGTGACTTTCGAGCAGATCGTAGGGGACGCTCAGAGGGTAGAGGATGACTTGGAGCTCAATTACAAGAGAGGCAGAGATGATTCAGATAGTACGAGTGGTAGTGCGGGACCGGCTAAGCGTCCCTATGGGCATAAGATAGCGCAACAGGGTCAGGTTCAGAGAGTGCCCACTTGTGCCTACAGCAGGAAGGGAGGACACACTTAGGATATTTGTAGGCTTGCTTATACTTGCTGCAGGTTCATTGCCTGAATGGCTTGATTATACTTGCTGTCTGCACTCTGCTCGAGCTGAATGCACACTGCTGTAGAAGCATGAAAAATACGCTGGAGAAATTATACGTAAAATGCATCAATCGCGCGTAGAATAATGTTTCAGTGCTATGCAGCGTAAAACATGACTTCAGAGCCATGGCGTACAGCAAAGCTTCAACGCTGTTCAGCGTAAAAAAGGAGTTGCTACATCGCCATTTTTGGCATAAAAACCTATCTGCTTTTAATGCAGCAGGAAGTTATACGAGGAACGCTTCGCATCCCTCAAAATGAGTTGTACGAGGAACGCTTCGAATTCCTTGAACGAACTTGTCAGACAGTACAATGAACCTAACTCCTGACAAAGAGTACTGCACGACGATCAAGGACGGCTGTAATGATGATTCGGCACAGAGACCCAGACTATCGTTTAGTGACATTTTCTTGATACAAATTGCTTTTATGCATTCAAGGGAATACGCTGCCTAGTTTTATACAGGCAGATGTGAGCTTCTACGCTCAGCAGAAGACAAAACGAACTGCCACGTCAAAAGCTTCTCTTCGTACAGAGCTCGAGGCACGTCTCTACAATTAATGTGCGTGATGGAGGCCGATCTCTGCATTTAATGCACGAGATTTGGTTCTATTTTTAAAAGACTGGGTGAGCCATAATTATGGCTAATACGTCCACATCATCACCTTTGCATGATACACCATCAAGCTATTTTTAGCTATAGGAGTACGCCGTATGCTATCTCCTTGAAATACGCCAACTCAGGCTATATTTGCAAAGGCACGTGAACAGGCTATCTGGTCCAGAATACGCTCAAGACTCCAGTCAACATCAGGCTTCTACGCCTACTTGGTTTCTATGCCAACATGTCAGCTATTGGGCTTCTATGCCTATCAGGCTTCTACGCCTACTTGGATTCTATGCCAACAGATCAGTTATTTGGCTTCTACGCCTACTTGGCTTTTACGCCATCAGAACAGCTATTTGGCTTTTACGCCAACGAGACAGTTATTTGGCTTTTACGCCAATCATCTCTACGCGAGGGGCTGTTTCCCACGTGGCTTGCATGCCGTGCTCTTCGTAGCCGTTATACGCATTACCTCTTAATGGGACACGCGTCACACGCTCATTCTGAAGATCATTTATACGTGGGTGGCAGTTATGATAACCGTCGCGTAAAAGGTGCGGTTCTCTCCGCTGTTCAGTTCTACGCCTATAAATTGAGACCTCCGGCTACGGAGGTCAAGGGTGGAAGACTTTGAGAAAGGGTCACAGACTTTGAGGTAGAGAACTTAGGGTCGAAGACTTTGAGGTGGAGAACTTAAGGTCGAGAATTTTGAGAGAGAAAATCCTAGAGCCTAGACAGAGAGCAGTGATTGACGACTTTGGCACCGAGCATCGAATCCGTCTTGCGATCTTTGAAGCTTCTTCTTCTTCTACAGCACTTCTTCGTCATCGTGTGGTCCAAGGGACAAAGTGATCGACTACAGATCAGACTCCTATAGCAATATTTATCCAGATTTAAATTTTGTACTTAACATCCTCGTATAGGATTAATAGTACTTCTTATTTGTAAACCTAAGAAGGGGTTTCGTATAAACCTATTTTTATTTCTTTCGTTTATTATCAAACACCAGATGGCGACTCTGCTGGGGACCAGTTTCTCTTCTGATGAGAAGGTCATTGCTCAACATGATGATGTGTCCGTCGAGGCAACGAATAAGACTTTGGTCGTCCAGTTCGACCAATCTGCTTACGAAGATATGCTTCGCGCAGGGGGTAGCTCTCATTCCCTCTCTGTTCAGGATGGCAGGAAGTTGCGTAAAGTATGGATGCCCCGGACATCCTCTACGCTTCCTGAAGGCTCTCTCTCTCCGATCGACAAGGTTGTGACCTCCCAACCTATACGCTCTATGCGTAAAAACTCATCTCCCGTCACTGACGTGGCTGACACAACTTCTGGCAATGTCTTAGCGCCAATCCAGAAGTCTATTTCGCGCCCCGCGCGTAAAACTCCGTCTCCCGTCGCTGACGTGGCTGACAAAGTTTCTGGCAAGGCCTTAGTGCCAAAATAGAAAATTCAAACGCGCTCTGTGAGTAAAAACTCGTCTCCCGTCGCTGGCGAAACAGACAAAACTTCTGGCAATGCCTTAGCGCCAATCCAGAAGTATATAACGCGCTCTGTGCGTAAACATTCATCTCCCATCGCTGACGTGGTAGAAGGAGTTCCTGACAAGGCCTCAGTGCCAAGTTAGAAATTTCAAAAGTGCTTTGCGCGTAAAAATACCTCTCCCGCCTATAAGGGGGCAGATAGTTCCTGCAAACTCTGCAAGGGAAAACAAGCGGCGGATTTCTCGACCTCTCATGTTTTATGCCATCAAAAGAAGAATCTGCCCACTCTCCAGATTACGTGAGAAGCTGATGGCCGATTGAGGACCTCCTGTGTTTTACGCCAACCTGTGCAGAGTTCCAAATTATGCCAGGAGAAGCCTATCGGCGTAAAGAAAGTCCAGTCTGGATAGATTCGATCCTTATGGATCAGCTGCTACGCACATGGCTGAACTGCTATATACATATGGCAGTAAGAGAGTCGGGGTTCCTAATATCCGTGTTCCGACCAATGTAGAAAGGCAGAATAAGCCTTCTTCTTTTTTTCTTCTGTTAATCCTCCCGACTTGCGTGAATATCTGATCCAGAAGCGCAAAGATAGGGGATCTTCCAACCTGTCTATTACATCCCCTAGGGAGCACTGTTGTAATAGTCACAAAGTTGTAGTTAATTACTGCTGTTCTGAAGCAAAACGGTCGGTTTTCGATCGGTTGAACTACTCTTTGCCTTTACAGGAAGAAGAGTCTACATTTGCATCAGTGAATATGGCTTCACACGTTCCTAGAGGAAGGTCAAATTCAAGACGTCAACCCTCTAGAACTCCAAGCCAAAGGAGATTCAATGGACTCCTTGAGAACATCGAAGCTGGGGTGTTCCGAAACACCCGTTCGAGGTCACGACAACCGACTTCGTATTCTTCTGATTCTGACATTGGGGGTCGCCAGTTTCCCGAATCAGATGCTGAAAGTATAGATTCATTTTCTACAGAGACCTATACTAACCCTTCAATGACACCCAAAGAAATGGGAGTCTATGCCATTGAAGATGAATGCGAAAAGGCTTCCTCATCAGGAAGTACTGAGCAACGCATTGCTATGTTGGAGACATCTCTGAAAGGGATACAGTCCATAATAGAGAATATACACCAGATGATGCTGACTCAACACACAGCTGCTATAGCTCAAGCATCGGTCCCTCCGACTCAGATACATGTGGGGGTGGACTTACCACCATCCAATGCAAATCAGGAGCCTGCTCTAGATCAGGAGTCAATAGTTCCTCCACTTCCTAATTCGGAGAATGTATTGCCTCCTGTTGGAGTTATAATACAACCGATCTCTCATCACTCCGCAGTCCCTTTTTCGGCTGAAGATCCGATGTAGGCAGTACGAGAATCGAAAGCCCAATTTTATGCCTTAAAGCACAAGGATCAGCTCAAGAAATTGGGGATCAACCAGCCTTATCCGGCTATTTGGGATGAGGTCCCTTTCCCTCCTAAATACAAACCACAGACTATGGCTTTGTTTGAGGGAAAGACATCACCAAGTCAATACATGAACTACTTCAGTATGATGACGGTGTTGCTACAAGGGAATGATGCCCTTCTTACTCGAGTATTTAAGGGCTGTCTGTCTGGCGTAGCCTATCAATGGTACCGTAGTCTGGCGGACAATTACATTACTTCCTTCGAAGATTTCAAGACTCTGTTCTTCGCTCGATTCTACGAGGGAGGGATGGACATGTCTATGTCCTCTATCATCAAAGTGAAGCAGAAGGAGAAAGAGAACGTTCGTACTTTCATCGAACGTTTTCGTCAAGCTACTTTGCAAATGCCTCCCGGAGTTCCAGACTCGGCATTGGTGGATATTTGCAGGAAGAATCTTCTTCCAGTGATCTCGGTGTTTACAAGACCGTATTAGTTTCATGATTGGCCCTCGTTCATCATCTCAGAGGTGGCCGCTGAAGACAATAGTCGGAAGGCGCGTGATAATGGGATCATGATCTCCACCTCTGACAAAGGGAAACGGTCATCTTCTAACAACGACCATCCTTGTGGTTCCAAAGGAAAGGAAGCTTTGACGATTAACACGTCCAGGCAAAAGACTACGGTAACCACACAGACAAAACCTGGGACTTCCAGGCCCATTGAAGTATATTCTTTTGACGACGACGATATTCCAAGCATATTCGAGTGTCTAGTCAAAAGCGGCAAGATTACCCTCCCTGAAGTAAAGCGGCCCAATAAAGTCGACAGTACCAATAACCCTAAGTACTGTATTTTCCATAGGTATATACATCACCCTACCAAGGCGTGTTATATACTAAAAAGGAAAATCTAGGAGCTGATCGATGCCAAGGCTATTACTCTGCGCAATAGCGAGAAGACGGTCACCGCCAACCTGATCTCTCTTCAATTTGGCGATCTACCCCCTCAAGAAGTCCCAGATGGTGTTGTACCTATCGCCCGGATATGATGGATGCCATTGAAGCTGAAATCAAGAAGTTGATAGCCTGCGGGTTCATCCGTGAAGAGCAACATCCTAATTGGGTCGCCAATATAGTCCCGGTCATGAAGAAAAGTAGGAAAGTTCGCATTTGCATCGACTTCCGAGATCTCAATGTGGCTTTCCCCAAGGACGAGTTCTCTCTTCCCATCACAGACGTCATGATTGACAACACCTACGATTTTGAACGCATGTCTTTCATAGACGGATTCTCAGGATACAATCAGATCCAGATGCATCCTGAAGACGAGAAGCATACTGCCTTCCGTACACCTCTGGGGGTATATTGCTACACAGTTATGCCCTTTGGATTGAAAAATGCTGGGGCTACATATCAGCGAGCCATGAGTAACATATTCCACGAGCATCTACGCAAAATAGTAGAATGTTACGTAGACGACATCGCTGTCAAAAGCCGCCTCAAGGCTAATCACCTCCAAGACTTGAAAACAGTGTTCGAGTTGATGCGTTAACACCAACTCAAAATGAACCCTACAAAGTCCTTTCTCGGTGTATCTAGTGGCAAATTCCTGGGATTTGTCATTACCGCTAAAGGCATTCAAGTCAACCCTGATAAACTAAAAGCTATCCTGGATATGCGACCGCCCCGTAATCTGAGGGAACTCAGGGGATTTCAAGGTCGTCTAGCTTATATCAGGAGATTCATTTCTAACCTTTCTGGGAGATGTCAACCATTTTCCCGCCTGATGAAGAAAGGAGTGTCCTTTGTATGGGACGAAGCCTGTCAGCAAGCGTTTGACGATATCAAACGCTACCTCACAAATCCTCTAATTCTGGTGACTCCCGTCATAGGAAGACCATTTTTGCTGTATGTTCGAGCAATGGATCATTCTCTAGGAGCTCTTCTCGCACAGAAGAACGATGAGGGTCATGAACAGGCGATCTACTACCTCAGCAGGATGATGATCGGAGCTGAACACCGGTATAATCCAGTAGAAAAAGAATGCTTGGCCCTAATTTTTGCCATTCAGAAGATGCGACATTACGTCACTGGCCAAACTATTCACATCATCTCCAGAATCAATCCTCTTCGAGTATTGATGAGTAAGCCGAGCGTCCTTAATTCCTGACTTGCTACTTGGGCGATGTTATTAACACCATATGATATGGTGTATGTCCCTCAGAAGTCCATAAAGGGTCAGGCCTTGGCTGATTTCTTTGCTATCCATCCGATTCTGGAAACTTCCAAACTATACGAGGACATCCCCGATGAAGTTGTGGAATGCAACTCTACAATGGTAGATGATACATGGTAGCTATTCTTCGATGGTGCCTCCAGGACTGGTCCCAAAGGAAATATAGTTTCAGGAGTAGGAATTGTTCTGGTAACTCCTGATAAACTCGTCATCTATCGAGCTTATTCTCTTAGCGAACCCTGCTCTAATAATGTGGTAGAGTATAACGCTCTACTAATCGGGCTTCAAGTCGCTAAAGAATTAGAGGTCGAATACCTGGAAGCTTTTGGTGATTCTCAACTAATCGTCAATCAGGTTAGAGGAGTATATGAAGTCCGCAATCCAGACCTCATCCCTTATCACCAAGCAACGATCGAGATAGCCATATCTTTTCAAGGATTCTTCCTAGAGCATGTGCCTCGATCTCAAAATCTGGAAGCTGACGCTCTGGCCAGTTTAGCTGCAGACCTAGCCATTCCTATAAGAAGGCAGAACTCGGTGATCCTTCTCAACAGAGATCTCTTTTGTGTGAAAAATAATTTTCACATGGAACGCAGCTACGCCGTAAATATGGTTCCTCTTAAAAGAGACTGGAGAAGTCCCTTTATAGACTTCGCAGCTTACGGAATCTTGCCAGATGATCCCAAAGAAGCAGTATCGGTTAAAAGACGATCACTACGCTTCTATTTTGATGCTTCTTCACAAAGTCTATATCGTCGAACATACGATGGACTACTGCTACGATGTCTCTCCGATGATGATGCAAAGCGGATTATCCGTGAAGGTCACGATGGTATATGTGGTGCACATCAACCCGGTCCTAAGCTACAGGATCGTATTAGGAGGATGGGCTACTACTGGCCTACTATGATTGCAGATGCAGTGAGGTATGCAAGACACTGCAAAGCCTGCCAGGTTCACGCAGATTTTATACATCAGCCTTCTGAGTATCTATATCCCACCATTGCATCATGGCCTATCGAAGCATGGGGTATGGATATCGTCGGTCCGATTCACCCGTCTTCTTCCAGAGGACATCGGTTCATATTGGCTATCACCGATTATTTCTCTAAATGGGCAGAGGCAATTCCCCTTGCTGAAGTAAAAACATCCAACGTGATCAGCTTTATCAAGCACCATATCATTTATCGCTTTGGGATACCCCAAAGGATAATTGTCACTACCACATTTTTTAGAAAAGGGTATTTTAGTCTTTTCCTATTTAATTAAATATTGTGTATGGTAAATAATTATTTGTTGTATTATTTAATTATTGTTAGATGTTATTTAATTATTTTGGACTTATATTAGTGGACCCAACTAGTTTAGTTTGGACCCATGGACCAACATGAATTAATTAGTTAGACTTGGCCCATTTAGAAAGCCCATTGTTAAGGAGATGGATTAAATTAATTAAATCATTAGACTAGAAGCTTCCTTCCTTAATTATTTCTTCATGAGAGGCCCCAAGGGGTACATTGGACATTTCATAATTGCTTGGGGAAGGGGTTTGGCCGGCCTATATTAGAGGGAGGAAATTTCTCTCTCCTCTCATTCTTATTTTCAAATCTAGATCTAGAATTTCCACTACCAAATTCCTTCCATTCCCATTCCAATTCCCTACCAAATTCATTCCAAATTCTTCTCAATTCATCATTAGAAAGTTGAGAAGCAAGGATCTAGAAGGAGTAAGCAAGGATCTACAAAGAGGAGCAAGGATCTACAATTTGGAAGCAAGTTCATCTCAATTGAAGGTTTCATTGGGAATCCATCTCCCAATAGGTATAATTCAGTTTTTCCCATTAAAATAGCTTCTAAATATGAGATTTAATCATGTAAAATCAACCCATATGTATGTACTATCCATAGGACTTGGTTTTGTGTTCATAGGAGACCCATGGAGAAAGTTATGGTACTTTTTGTGTCAATTTTGTAGGAATTCCGAATTGACATTTTGTTGTGTGTGTCAATTGATCCTATAGATCAATTGGGCATGTGCTTATGTGTTTGGGGCTAGTGTCGTGTCCAAAATTGGGTACATGTAGTTCGTATCCCAATAATTTGGTGATACGTGTCGTTTTGGGGATTTTCCCTCCGACACGGGACTTTGTGCATGTCGTATTTTGACACGGACACATAGATCTACTTTTGACACTTTGATTTGTTCATAAATATTATTTGTGACTTGTTTGTGTCCTTCGGGGTGCAATTGGTTGTGTGTTGGACTCGTGTCGCATGCGTATCCTAGATCTAGTGGGATACGGTATGATACTCTCCAATTGTGTGTGTTTTTGTATAGATCTAATTATTTATGCTTTAATTCTTGTATTATAATTAGTAAATATATATAGATGTTATATATTTATTTTAGTGTATTTATTATGGTATTTATTGTAGCATAGATCTATATATTTTTATGTGTACTAAAATATGATGTGTAAATATATATGTAGCTTTCTTGACATGCAATTATATATGTTACTACATATTAATAAAATAAATTATACAAATATTTTATAAAATATATTTATGTGTTTAAATGAGTAATTATATTAATTATAATTATTATATAATTAATTGCATACTAATGAATATATTTTTATGTGTGCTTTTAGCTATGTTAAAATATGTATATTAATACATGCAATATGTTTTGTAGCTATTAGTAATTAATTGTGTAGGACTATGTATATATATATATAAGTATATATTTATTTAATTGTTTATATATATATATATTGATTTATATTTGATTTATATATATTAATATATATATATAGTTATATTATTTGTTTTTGTGACAGCGGCATTTAATGACAGCCACTGTCATTAAAACAGCAGCCGCTGTAACAGTGTTCGGCATTAATGACAGTTTTGTCATTAATGCAGCGGGCGGGTTTGAGCAGCAGTTTTACAGCGATGGTTTTCTGTGACAGTTTGAACTGTCATCAAACTGTGACAGCAATGGATTTATTTCACAGCGTTTTGGCGACGGTTTTGCTGTGACAGTAGGGACTGTCACTATAAGTCTGTTTATTGAAAACTAGTATTTTAGCACACTATTTTCAGTGACAATTGGGCAGATTTAGTTTATATATTATATATTATATTTGTATATATATACGTATATATAAATGTAGTTGTGGTGAGATATAATACTAGTATTTTTATTATTTTATTTATATATAATATATTAGTTTATATATAATATATTATGTATTAGAGTAATAATATACCTATATGTATCTTGAGCATTCTTTGTGTGGATACCAATTGGGTTCAAAACCTTGATTCCTAATTGTTGTATTTAATATTTTATATTATTATGCTTATTTATTATATATATATATGTTTTGTGAGGTTGACCTTGGTTTGACCATAGTTGACTTTAGTTGACTTTAGAGTTGACCACAGTTGACAGTTGACTTAGAATTGACTTATTGACCTAGAAGTTGACTAGTTTGACTTGTTCTCTTTTCGGGACCTTGTATTGATATTGTATTCCATGTCTAGGTCTTCGAGGCACCGAGTCAGACATCTGTGAGACTGTTCATTGGACTTCAGGCGAGTACATTCTCTGATAGTTTCTCATTTATGATATCCTCTATGTTCGTTGTATCTAGTGTAGATATCCATGTTTCTCTTGACACTATGGTTACACGGATTGGTATATCCGGATCTCGTCATGAGATGTTATTCCTTGGTATATGGTGTATATGGTGCAAGTATTGTTTCATTGGTTATCTTGTACATGTACAGACACCGATTCTCGGGAAGACTAGCTATCTTCTTGGTGAATCTCGTGCCATAGCATACCGTGGTTGGATCTATTATACCAGTCGGGGGTGGAGAGTATTAGTATAGATATGTGATTAAATCCCTATTGAATAAAGTACTGGTAATAGAATAGTGTTGATCATGCACCGCACGTATGATTAGCCAGGCCGCATTACATCTTGCCCAAGCCGATCACATGTTAAGCTAGTTCTCACACACTTAGTCATTAGTATTATTGTTCATTGGCATATTGTTCCTTATTGTATTTATTTCCAGTATTTCCTTATTGTATATATATCTCTTATATCTATTGTGCATCTTGTTTATCCATAGCTATTTACTGTTACATAGTTTTTATCATTGCTTGAGAACTGCTGTTAGGGTTTTACTCTGCTCCTTTCCTGACTGGATATATTTTTCAAATGATACTGAGGAGTGGTACCCTACCTTTTATGGACCCCAGGATGTTGTGGGTTTAGATTCTGAGACCCTGGCTCAAGAGGGACTTATCCCAACTGAGACAGTTGACTCTGGAGTTGTAGCTTCATAGTATTCTTTTGTACTAGATTTGTCTCCAACTTATTTATGTATTCCTTCAGACTCATTGATGTATTATTTTAGACTCATGAGTTGTATTGTGACTATTCTATTCTTTATCTGATTCGTGCTCATTTCTATCTTAGTTCTGTGATTGAGTATATTATCATTATTGGTGGTTCTTTAGATTATCTAGACAGCGTTCTACCGCCGATTCTGCGGCGTAGGCTGGGTGTTGTTTCCGACTAGTACCCTTACACCGGGTGCGGGTCGTGACACGTTTTTGGTGGTGGCCCATGCAGGTCTAGCTTCACAAGTATGTGATATCGTGGTAGTGCGACAATTTAGTTGTACTACTGCGAGCCTGCGATAGGATATAGGATATAGGCTGAGATACTCAATCACATCTAGGAAAATTCTTTTGATTCAACTATTCTCCTTTGATATTGATACTTGATCCCTTAAACTGTCCTTTCCTTGATGTCTTACATCTTGTGCCATATTGATCCTCATTCCGTCTTTTTATGAGACATACTCGGAGATACTTGCGGAGGCACGCAAGGTTGAGCGGGATCTGGGTTTGAAGACCAAGAGAGACCGTGATTCTTTTCTGGGGGCCAACGGCAGTGCAGTATCTGCCAAACGTCCTCATTTCCAGTCCAGACCTTTCCAGCAGCCACAATAGAACCAGACTCCAGCTAGGGCACCTTTTACCAGGCACCTCAGCAGCAGAGACAGTTACAACAAGCTCCATGCAACTTCTGCAAGAAGCCCGGCAACATCTGGGAAGTTTGCAGGAGGAGGCTAGGAGTTTGTTTGTATTGTGGTACTGAAGGGCATCAATCGAGGGAGTGTCCTCGTCGTGCAGTTCAGGGAGCAGCTCCAGCTCCGAGGGCACAGATGAGACCACCTGCAGCACAGCCGAGGGGACCGCTTTCGACACAGTAGCAGCGTTTTGTCCAGCATCAGCAGCAGGGAGGTGCTCGGCAGGGACGAGCGTTTGCTATGACCGTCGAAGAGGAGGAACCCACCGGAGATGTCATCGCAGGTTCTATTCTTCTTGATTCTATTCCAGCTTTAGCTTTGTTTGATAGTGGTGCTTCCCATAGTTTTGTATCTGTTTCTTTTGCTCTAAAGCATGGTTTGGTAGCTGAGTCTTTGCTTAGGACTTACAAGATCATGACCGGGGGAGGCATTATCCTGGTTAATGATATTTGCAAGGATCGGAGAGTTACTCTGGGAGGCCGGGAGTTGAGTGCGTGTCTACTTGTAATGCCACTTTCGAGCTACGACATTGTACTCGGAATGGATTGGTTGAGTAGGCACCGTGTTAGCATAGATTGTAGAGGAGGTAGAGTTTTGTTTGGTCCGCCAGGAGAGCCAGAGTTAGAGTTTGCTAGAGGAGCTGCGGAGCAAGGCGAAGGCATTATTTGTGGAGCTATGGTGGAAGACAAGGAGTTGCCGCATCCGTTGATAGCAGAATTCTTGGATGTGTTTCCTGAGGAATTGCCAGGATTGCCGCCAGATCGAGATGTTGAATTTTCTATAGATTTGGTGCCAGGTGCAGAACCAATTTCGCAGCATGTCTATAGAGTAAACAAACAGCGAGCTGGTTGAGTTGAAGAAGCAGGTGGACGAATTACAGGATAAGGGGTTTATCAGATCGAGTTCTTCACCTTGGGGAGCCCCGGTATTGTTTGTACCGAAGAAGGATGGATCGGTGTGCATGTGCATTGATTACAGGGCTTTGAATAATCTCACTATCAAGAATAAGTATCCTTTGCCACGGATTGATGATCTGTTTGATCAGTTGAGTGGTGCCAAGGTATTTTCTAAGATAGATTTGAGATCAGGCTACCATCAGGTAAAGGTGAAGCCGGAGGACATACCGAAGACTGCTTTTAGAACTCGGTATGGTCAGTACGAGTTTATGGTGATGCCGTTTGGTTTGACTAATGCACCGGCGGTATTTATGAACTTGATGAACAAGGTATTCCAACAGTACCTTGACAAGTTCATGGTGGTGTTCATCGACGACATACTCATATACTCGAGGACACCGAAGGAGCATGAGGAGCATTTGAGGATTGTGTTGGATGTGCTGAGGAAGGAGAAGCTGTATGGGAAGTTGTCCAAGTGTGAGTTTTTCTTGGACAAGGTGGAATTCTTGGGGCATATTGTGACTGGTGATGGTATTTCAGTAGATCCGAAGAAGATTTCAGCAGTGGAATCTTGGAAGACTCCGAGTTCAGTAGCAGAGATCAGGAGTTTCTTGGGATTGGCAGGCTACTACAGGAAGTTAGTACAAGATTTTTCGAGGATTGCCGAACCGATGACCAGACTCACGAGGAAGGATGTGGAGTTTGTCTGGACGAAGGATTGCCAGGTTGCTTTTGAGGAATTGAAGAAGAGGTTGACGTCTGCTCCTATTTTGACATTGCCATCAGGGTCCAGAGGTTTCACTATTTATAGTGATGCATCGGGGAAGGGTTTGGGTTGTGTTCTTCAGCAGCATGGGAAAATGATTGCCTATGCATCCAGGCAATTGCGTCCTCATGAAAAGAACTATCCTACCCATGATTTGGAGTTGGCAGCCGTCATATTCGCCCTGAAGTTATGGAAACATTATTTGTACGGAGAGCGTGTGGAGATCTTCACAGACCACAAAACTTTGAAGTACGTTTTCACGCAGAAGGAGTTGAACATGAGGCAGCGTCGGTGGTTGGAACTGATGAAGGATTTTGATATCTCTTTGCAATATCATCCTGGGAAAGCCAATGTAGTTGCCGATGCTTTGAGCAGGTATCCGGTAGCTATGTTCTTGACGCAGGATCGATATTTGTTGGAGGACTTGGAGAGCTTGGGCATTGAGGTGATTCTTCCTGGGTGTGCTATGCAGATGTGGGGATTGCAGATACACTCAGATTTGATGGACAGGATCAAGGCAGCACAGTATGAGGATGTATCTCTGAGGAGTATCAGAGCTCAGGTGAGAGCTGGATTGGAGGATGATTTCACTATTACAGAGGATGGATCTTTGAGGCATGGAGTTAGATTGTGTGTGCCTAGTGGGGAGTTGCGAGAGGAGGTATTGCAGGAAGTGCATCGCTCTCAGTATTCCATGCATCCAGGTGCTAACAAGATGTATCGGGATATGCGAGAGAGTGTGTGGTGGTATGGCATGAAGAGGGAAGTGGCACAGTTTGTATCCAGATGCTTAGTGTGCCAGCAGGTGAAAGCCGAGAGGAAGAGGCCAGGAGGTTTACTTCAGCCATTACCCATTCCAGAGTGAAAGTGGGAACATATTACAATGTATTTTGTGTCCGGACTTCCACGATCTCCAGGAGGGAAAGACGCGATTTGGGTCATTGTTGATAGGTTGACCAAGTCGGCCCACTTTTTGCCTTTCAAGGTGGGTTTGTCTACGGAGAAGCTGGCAGAGATGTATGTGAGGCAGATCGTTAGGATACATGGAGTTCCCGTCAGCATAGTCTCAGATCGAGATAGTCGTTTCACTTCTCATTTTTGGAGGAGTTTGCAGGAGAGTTTGGGCACTCAGCTCAAGTTCAGTACTGCATATCATCCCCAGACAGATGGGCAGTCAGAGAGGACTATCCAGACTCTCGAGGATATGTTGCGCACTTGTGTACTAGATTTCGGGGGTTCTTGGGAGGACCATCTCCATTTGGTAGAGTTTGCTTACAACAACAGTTACCAGGCCAGTATAGAGATGTCACCTTTTGAAGCTCTTTATGGTCGGAGGTGTCGTACTCCTTTGTCTTGGGACGATATTGGAGAGAGAGTTTTGCTTGGGCCAGAGATGGTTGTGGATGCAGCAGAGAAGGTTCAGTTGATCAGAGACAGACTTCGAGTGGCGCAAGACAGACAACGACATTGGGCCGATAGCCATCGGAGACCTTTGGAGTTTGAGGTATAGTTTAGATTTTTGTTTGTGCTTGTTCTTGTTTATTATAGATTAAGTTCTTAAGGTGGTGTTTTGTTATAGGTAGGTAGTTTGGTGTTTCTGAGGATTTCTCCGACACGAGGCACGATTCGCTTCGGTGGAGGCGGAAAGCTTAGTCCGCGATTCATCGAACCTTTCACTATTCTAGAGAGGGTCGGTGCAGTTGCTTATAGACTAGACTTGCCACCTGCATTGGAGGGAGTGCACAACGTGTTCCATGTGTCGTAGTTGAGACGATACGTGGCAGATCCTAGTCATGTATTGGATCACTCAGAGATAGAGGTGGGCCCTACTCTTAGCTATCCAGAGCAGCCAGTTGAGATTCTGGATCGAAGAGAGAAGGTGCTGAGGAACCAGACTATTCCTTTGGTACGCGTCGCATGGAGGCATCACTCTCCAAGGGAGTCTACCTGGGAGAGAGAGGATGAAATGCGAGAGCGTTATCCATATTTGTTTGTACCTTGAGGTATATTATTTTCTAGTTATGTTCTGTTCATTAGTTAATTGTGATTCTTTAGTTCTGTTCTGTGATTTTCTGGGGGTAGTTTTCGTCTTTGAATTTCGAGGACGAAATTATTTTAAGGAGGGTAGACTTGTCACTACCACATTTTTTAGGAAAGGGTATTTTAGTCTTTTCCTATTTAATTAAATATTGTGCATGGTAAATAATTATTTATTGTATTATTTAATTATTGTTAGATGTTATTTAATTATTTTGGACTTATATTAGTGGACCCAACTAGTTTAGTTTAGACCCATGGACCAACATGAATTAATTAGTTAGACTTGGCCCATTTAGAAAGCCCATTGTTAAGGAGATGGATTAAATTAATTAAATCATTAGACTAGAAGCTTCCTTCCTTAATTATTTCTTCATGAGAGGCCCCAAGGGGTACATTGGACATTTCATAATTGCTTGGGGAAGGGGTTTGGCCGGCCTATATTAGTGGGGGGAAATTTCTCTCTCCTCTCATTCTCATTTTTAAATCTAGATCTAGAATTTCCACTACCAAATTCCTTCCATTCCCATTCCAATTCCCTACCAAATTCATTCCAAATTCTTCCCAATTCACCATTAGAAAGTTGAGAAGCAAGGATCTAGAAGGAGGAAGCAAGGATCTACAAAGAGGATCAAGGATCTATAATTTGGAAGCAAGTTCATCTCAATTGGAGGTTTCATTGGGAATCCATCTCCCAATAGGTATAATTCAGTTTTTCCCATTAAAATAGCTTCTAAATATGAGATTTAATCATGTAAAATCAACCCATATGTATGTACTACCCATAGGACTTGGTTTTGTGTTCATAGGAGACCCATGGAGAAAGTTATGGTACTTTTTGTGTCAATTTTGTAGGAATTCCGAATTGACATTTTGTTGTGTGTGTCAATTGATCCTATAGATCAATTGGGCATGTGCTTATGTGTTTGGGGCTAGTGTCGTGTCCACAATTGGGTACATGTAGTTCGTATCCCAACAATTCGGTGATACGTGTCGTTTTGGGAGTTTTCCCTCCGACACGGGACTTTGTGCATGTCGTATTTTGACACGGACACATAGATCTACTTTTGACACTTTGATTTGTTCATAAATATTATTTGTGACTTGTTTGTATCCTTCAGGGTGCAATTGGTTGTGTGTTGGACTCGTGTCGCTTGCGTATCCTAGATCTAGTGGGATACGGTGTGATACTCTCCAATTGTGTGTGTTTTTGTATGGATCTAATTATTTATGCTTTAATTCTTGTATTATAATTAGTAAATATATATAGATGTTATATATTTATTTTAGTGTATTTATTATGGTATTTATTGTAGCATAGATCTATATATTTTTATGTGTACTAAAATATGATGTGTAAATATATATGTAGCTTTCTTGACATGCAATTATATATGTTACTACATATTAATAAAATAAATTATACAAATGTTTTATAAAATATATTTATGTGTTTAAATGAGTAATTATATTAATTATAATTATTATATAATTAATTGCATATTAATGAATATATTTTTATGTGTGCTTCTAGCTATGTTAAAATATGCATATTAATACATGCAATGTGTTTTGTAGCTATTAGTAATTAATTATGTAGGACTATGTATATATATATATATATATATAAGTATATATTTATTTAATTATTTATATATATATATATTTTGATTTATATTTGATTTATATATATTAATATATATATATAGTTATATTATTTGTTTTTGTGACAGCGGCATTTAATGACAGCCACTGTCATTAAAACAGCAGCCGCTGTAACAGTGTTCGGCATTAATGACAGTTTTGTCATTAATGCAGCGGGCGGGTTTGAGCAGCAGTTTTACAGCGATGGTTTTCTGTGACAGTTTGAACTGTCATCAAACTGTGACAGCAGTGGATTTATTTCACAGCGTTTTGGCGACGGTTTTGCTGTGACAGTAGGGACTGTCACAATAAGTCTGTTTATTGAAAACTAGTATTTTAGCACACTATTTTCAGTGACGATTGGGCAGATTTAGTTTATATATTATATATTATATTTGTATATATATACGTATATATAAATGTAGTTATGGTGAGATATAATACTAGTATTTTTATTATTTTATTTATATATAATATATTAGTTTATATATAATATATTATGTATTAGAGTAATAATATACCTATATGTATCTTGAGCATTCTTTGTGTGGATACCAATTGGGTTCAAAACCTTGATTCCTAATTGTTGTATTTAATATTCTATATTATTATGCTTATTTATTATATATATATATATGTTTTGTGAGGTTGACCTTGGTTTGACCATAGTTGACTTTAGAGTTGACCACAGTTGACAGTTGACTTAGAATTGACTTATTGACCTAGAAGTTGACTAGTTTGACTTGTTCTCTTTTCGGGACCTTGTATTGATGTTGTATTCCATGTCTAGGTCTTCGAGGCACCGAGTCAGACATCTGTGAGACTGTTCATTGGACTTCAGGCGAGTACATTCTCTGATAGTTTCTCATTTATGATATCCTCTATGTTCGTTGTATCTAGTGTAGATATCCATGTTTCTCTTGACACTATGGTTACACGGATTGGTATATCCGGATCTCGTCATGAGATATTATTCCTTGGTATATGGTGTATATGGTGCAAGTATTATTTCATTGGTTATCTTGTACATGTACAGACACCGATTCTCGGGAAGACTAGCTATCTTCTTGGGGAATCTCGTGCCATAGCATACCGTGGTTGGATCTATTATACCAGTCGGGGGTGGGCAGTATTAGTATAGATATGTGATCAAATCCCTATTGAATAAAGTACTGGTAACAGAATAGTATTGATCATGCACCGCACGTATGATTAGCCAGGCCGCATTGCATCTTGCCCAAGCCGATCACATGTTAAGCTAGTACTCACACACTTAGTCATTAGTATTATTGTTCATTGGCATATTGTTCCTTATTGTATTTATTTCTAGTATTTCCTTATTGTATATATATCTCTTATATCTATTGTGCATCTTGTTTATCCATAGCTATTTACTGTTACATAATTTTTATCATTGCTTGAGAACTGCTGTTAGGGTTGTACTCTGCTCCTTTCCTGACTGGATATATTTTTCCAGATGATACTGAGGAGTGGTACCCTACCTTTTATGGACCCCAGGATATTGTGGGTTTAGATTCTGAGACCCTGGCTCAAGAGGGACTTATCCCAACTGAGACAGTTGACCCTGGAGTTGTAGCTTCATAGTATTCTTTTGTACTAGATTTGTCTCCAGCTTATTTATGTATTCCTTCAGACTCATTGATGTATTATTTTAGACTCATGAGTTGTATTGTGACTATTCTATTCTTTATCTGATTCGTGCTCATTTCTATCTTAGTTCTGTGATTGAGTATATTATCATTATTGGTGGTTCTTTAGATTATCTAGACAGCGTTCTACCGCCGATTCTGCGGCGTAGGCTGGACGTTGTTTCCGACTAGTACCCTTACACCGGGTGCGGGTCATGACAATAATCCATGACAACGGGCCTTAATTTATCAGCCAAGCGTTTCACCAATTTTGCGATAAGAATCAGATACAAAATATAGCCTCTACGGCATATTATCCAGCTGCTAATGGTTTGGCGGAAGCCTTCAACAAAACCATCATCAAACTCTTGAAGAAGTTCGTTTCTTTGAACAAAAGAGATTGGAATGAGAAGCTGGGAGAATGTCTCTGGGCATACCGCACAACGATACGAGCACCGACGGGTTGTACCCCATTCTCATTGGTTTACGGGAGTGAAGCAGTTCTCCCTATTGAAATCCAAATTCCGTCACTCAGAATAGCAGTGGTTAATGAGTTGACTTAGGAAAGGAATGATCAATTAAGGCTTCAAGAGCTCGAAGGATTAGACGGGAAACGCCTTCAAGCCCAACAGCGTATTGCATTCTACAAGGCACGCATTTCCAAAGCTTTTAATCAAAAAGTAAAGGAAAGAGTGTTCAAAGTTGGCGAGATAGTTTTAGCTGTGAAAAGGCCAATGATTATTACTCACAAGAGTAAGGGTAAATTTCAGCCCAAATGGGAAGGCCCTTATGTGATTTAGACAACATTCTCAAATGGCGCTTACAAATTAGCCAAGCCTAATGGAGACTTGTTAATGGCTCCTATCAACGACAAATTCCTGAAGAAGTACTATGCTTAATCTTCCTTGTTTAAACGGAGTATGATGAAGATCTCATTCTGACGATACTACGTCCAAAGACTGGTTGGAACATATTCTATCATGTCCATATAACCTCTGAATAGATATGTTCAACTAATTTGAATCGTCAAAACTTATCACGTCCATATTACCTCTGATAGTGTTTTGTATACAAATTTAGTTGGATCATATTCTATCATGTCCATATAACCTATGAATAGATATGTCCAGCTGAAGTTTACCGAAAGTATATCACGTCCATATTACCTCTGATATCACTTTCACCACAACCTGTCATTTATATTCCAAAATGATGGGTCCACAAAGTCAGATAAAGTCTCTTTATTATTCCAGAAAGAGCAAGTTACATATAAAAGCAAGAGGTACATCATTTGGGAAAAGCAGTTAAGTCGCAAATCTGTTGCGCTAGAGAAGACATTCTCTCATCCCTGGAGTTCAAGACATCAGCACGAGCTCGCTCCAATCTTGCCGCCTCATTATTCAAGTCAGATAGTTCGGACCGAGTATGTACAAAACCTGCGTAGATGACACCCACATGTGCCAGGTTCTGCTGAGACGCTTCTATTCGGGCCTTCAATACGTCTCAAGCTGCCGATAAAGCTAGAGCCCACTCCTCTGCCTTAGCAAGTTCATCTTTCAGTTGGCGGACCCTCGCTACCTCTTCTTCATATTCGGTCTCGCACTTAGCCAGCTGGGGAATGACATAATCCAATTCAGCATGCTTTTGATCCATCTTCTGCTGTTGTTCCTGGATGAATTTGTTCAGAGATTCCATTTGCCCAACAAGTTCTGCAGTTAAGGAATCATACTTAGCTTGAACGAGATCATCAATGCTGCCTTGGGATAGCTGCAAATAATTATTAATGGGTTGTTCTAAACCATTAACTATTTGCTCCAGCGCATCAGCTCTCACAGCGTCGTTGAAATTTCTGATCGGCGCTATCGCAATCTGGGAGGACATCCTCAGAGCCTCGAAGCCTAGATTCTTCTCCAGCACCATTGATATCAGCATTTTCAGAGTGGTGTAGAAAATATTAGTATACTGCTCAACTATTATGACGAAATCCGAATGGACGCTGGGAGTAGCCGCGATATCAGCAAATCCCTTTTGTGGAATGTTGGCAGAAGATGTGGCCACAATTGTTGCTCCAGCAGATGGCGCGACAAAAGAAGAGACTCCAACAACAGTTGAAGTTGCTGGCATGTTAGACGAAGGAAGTGCAGCCGCGATGATAGGCTCGTCCTCCTCTAAAGATATCGGGACTGTATCGGGAGAGGTTACACCCGAAAATGTTGCGGAAGAAGGATTGACAGCTTCAAAACTTGCTCCCTCAACGTCAGACACCGCCACTTCATAGTTTGAGTCCATAACAAAATCAAAAGTTGCGTCAACTCCGCCTTTCCCTGAGATGTCTTCCCCTGAAAAGAAGACATGAGAAAGTTAATATCAATTTGATGTTAATTTTCCTAAAAAAAGGCGTAAGGACAATATTTACCCATGGCTGATGGTATATATGTCGCATCCCAGCCAGTACAGCTAAATCAGTTCTTAATGAGGCTAAGTGAGCTGTCATACTTGGGGAAGAGGGTGCATCAAATGACGTCTGAGGGAAGTCATCCAAGTCTTCACCCAGATCCAATCGAGGTTCATCGGGTGGAATCTCGCCAGAGATACTTACAGATGAAGATTGGGCTGAACCCATTATTGGTCTGGATAAAGATATCCTTAAATTGCTTGGCCTTGAGGGTGACCTCACTGCACTACTAGTAACGGTAGTAGTGACAGCAGTCTCGAGCAAAGATTCTCTTGCATTGTCAGTCGGAACTATGGAGGTTCTCTCTCTAAAAGGCGAAGGACCTCTGATCAAAGAATCATCCCCGACCGGGGAAACAACAGGCTCACTCCTAGGAGCCTCATGACTGGAAGTCCCTTGTGGACCACTGGCAGTCTTCTTTTTCTTGCGAGGAGAAGGCTCTTTCAGAGTAGGAGATCTTCGCTTAATGGGGATAACAAGAGGCTCTGCAGTCGGAGCTAATACGCCTCTCGGTATTATCGTCAAGAATTCGTCTGGACCGACAGGGTCTTCACCCTCGTCAGAAGAGACTGATGGGACCTCCTCTCTTCCAGTGGACTTATGAGAGGGCATCCTAAAACTTCCATGCATATCAAAATTGCGATGGAAGGTATTGATCGCCACATAAAATTGTGCGTATGAATGGAGAATACGCAATTCCATAGAGAGAGAAGTCGCGGGCACAGTAAAGGTTGCTCCAGTATAACCTATCATAAAATACCGCCATCCTCTAGCTCCGTCAATAAGCCCACCTCTGGACTTGAAGCTGGTAATGGCATTTCCCACATGCAATTGGTCATACCCAAACTGCCTAGCGAACCGACTGGGCAGGTAGGGCTCCAAGAAGCAATGGTCTTCACTTCTGTATAGTAAGTGAGAAGGTCTAATGCAGACCAACCAATAGAAATTTTCGGGAGAAAGAATGGTTCTCCCATGGCCTTTATCCTTGAGTTTTGTCCCCTGTTGATTGATATGTACAGTGGGGACGATACAGAAGAGCTTCCAGCTATGAGCAAAATTCATTGCTCGCCGGTAATCTGTGACGGTCGTCACGTTCCAAGTAGAATTCTTATACTTTAACAAGAAATTATTTCCCGAACTACTGGAAGAGCCGGGAGACATTACCCTGGGGTTATGAAGAATTAACCATCCCATTAGATATAGGAATGGTAAATCTACCCTGGAAAAGCTTTCACGCCGGGTGTCATCTGCAAGCAGCCCATCAGTAATGGCCCTCAGGCCAGCCTGTATTCGGCATACCATGGCAGGGAGCAGGCTCAGTCTTGCCCCAAATACCAAACGCACTGCAGGCCACAAGGTGTTATGATGGAGCCTATCAGCAGACGCGATGCCAGGAACCACCCATCGGCACAACCAGATGGAGTGGAAGCCAGCCAGTTGAGCCTCCCTCGATAGAGGCTTACGACAATGCCTTAGGTAACTGCAGGTTTTAGTGCCTGCAGGATAGCCCTCGATCTCCTCATCAAGAACCTGATCGGAAGCTCCAGAGTCTTCAATAAGATCATCGACTGTTTGAGCATTAAGCACGCTCAGAAGATTCAGAGGCTTATCTCTGCTATCCACAACTTTGTATGGCTTAGCAGCTTTGACCTGATGAAAGAAGAGATATGATGCCCATTTGTTGGTATAAGCCAAATCAGAAGGCTCATTGTAGAAGGTGGTGCACGCTAGATAATGGCTCATTAGCTCCTGGTACACTGCCACCACCCGAGGGTTTGTATCCTTCAGTTCCTTGTTGGTGGGAACATACTCTTCATAAGGAGTATCCCCCATTGCCAGTCTTAAAATCTCTGCCATCTTGTGAAGGGCCAGTCCCAACTCCCCTAATGGAGTGGCGAAAGTCCCAGTGAGCGAGATATACCGTTCCATCAAAGCCAAAAATAGGTGGGAGTTGAGAGGCAGCCCAACACTGGTAGCCTCCACGACCGTGAACAGACCAATGCTCTCCAGCTCCGTCTAAAATTGCTTCAGGGCCCAGGCAGTTAAACGAGCCCATCGGAGATTTTCGGGGCTAAGCCACCCGCTGGTCCGAGGATTAACCTTGGGGTATACTCCTCCCTGCCCCATAAAGTCATTACAAAAAGTCGATACTTGAACCGGCTGGAGCAGTGCAGTATCTTCACTCAGGACGCTACCCAAAAATAATCCCCTGAAAGGCATAACGGGACCTGAAGGACGACTCACAAACAGTCCACGGTCTGATCCTTTCTGATAAAATATCTTCCCCGGTTGACCGTGAAGATCAGGAGTCAGGGTCCATGACATCCTCCTGGGATGCGTGGCATGGAAGAATGCTGAGATAGGGTAATCTCTAAACATCCTTGGCAGGTACATGACCATGCCCTCGGCAGTAAAAATCCAGTTTTCCTTCTTTGGCTTTGTCTGGGATTGTTAATCAATCATATCCCCGAACATGAAAGCTGGTTTTATATAGTTGTCCCCATCTATATACGTCAGGGGATCCCCGCTGATCATGCTCAACAGCATCTGTTCTCCTTGAGATAATATCAGAATTATTCTCCCTTCAGGGTATTGGGTTCCAGAAATGGGAAACGTCACATGGGACAAATTCTCCAAATAATTGGAGTTCAGCATCCCAGCAGCAGAATCCATCACTTCAGCCAAATGAGGGGTCTGCAAGTCCACTACAAAATGCAAGAAGAACAAGTCAGTTTCTATACTAGATATCATATTCTTGCAGCTTACGCCAAAGATCAACAGTCTGTGCTTTTACGCCAAGACTGCAAAAACTTGAGCTTTTACGCTGGAACCTATTTTTCGAGGCATAAAATTCAAGGTTGGCAGTATACACAAAAATCTAACAGTCTGTGTTTTTACGCTAGACTGCCAAAATTTGAGTTGTTACGCCGGAATTTTCATCCAGAACGTAGCACTCAAAGTTTGTAGTATACGCCAAATTTCGACAGTCAAAGCTTTTACGCCAGACTGCAAAAATATGGAGTTTTTACGCTGACAGATTGGGAATGTGGGCATAAATGATAAAACATCTCTGTGCATCATCTTCCTCGAAGAGGTTTTCAGCACAGAAGATGACCTAGCGCATTCACGTACAACGTGTGCGAAGGGTTTTTCTTCATTTTTATCGTCCCAAAAGCTTTACCTATGATGCCTGGTGCACAGCTCGACGGTGGGATGCTTCGTTCAGATTGGGGTTCGCTCAGCCCAACATGAGTTGCTCGTGCTTGAGCAGATGAGCGAGAAGAAGAGGCAGCTTTCTTTCCCTTAGAGAAGGAAGTTGGCTTCGGTGCCATGGCTAAAACTCAGAAGTTTTCGAGGAAGAGACGAAGAAGAGAAGTTCTTGGAAAGCTAGGGTTTTGCAAAAGGCAGATTAAAAGTTTCTCTTTGAAGGCCTTGGGGTATTTATAGAGTTCAGATAACTCTTCGAATCCCCAACCAAATTTGATATTTAATATTCGGTTATGATTTGGAGACACGTCAGCCTATCATTTGAAAGGAGAAGACGAACAGTCACTGGATCCAAAATTTATGCACAGAGCAGATCTATGATTTTACGCTCAGGAGTTCTACGCTCGAGAAGCTACAAGTCTACGATTTTACGCTCAGAGACTATAAGTCTATGGTTTTACGCCCGGATGCTTTTATGCTCGGTAGCTTTTATGCTCGATAGGCTACAAGTCTACGATTTTATGCTCATAAGCTATGAATCTATGGTTCCACACCCGGATGCTTTTATGCTCAGCAGCTTTTACGCTCGGGAGGCTACAAACCTACGGTTCTACGCTCAGAAAATACAGATGCTACAGATCTATGACTTTCCGCATATCTTAAAAATACGCAGACCAGAGTACGCGTATATCTGAACAATTTTCAAGATGGCCAGTTACAAGGATTTAAGCAGAAATGCTACTTCTTGGCTACAAAATATTTCAAGTGCCCAGAACACACAGAGTTTAACATTGAAAATGACTCTTCTTCTTAGGACGATTGGAAGTTCATCCGAAATCCGGTCAAAATCTTCTACAAGAGTTCAAGTATGGCCTGTTTGACGGTCTTTTCTCGCCCTTTTTTTAAGGGATTTTCGGGAAACTATTCTTGAAGACAATGATCTGAACGGCCAATCCTTCATATCAGAGAAGTAATAGTTCAGAATTCTACGCGATTCTTCGTTCAAAACAGCATGACAGTTTGATCTTCAACTTAAATTCTAAGGAGCTTTCTACGCGTCTGCAGTTATGCGTAAAAGACGGAACGAGGTCAGATACTCTTTCATCAGAGTTGGCATAAGTTTACAAAGACGTGTTTGAAGCTGCACATATTCAGACTTCCTTACAGCAAATATGGTAAATAATCATCAGATGCGTAAAAGAAGACAGTCTTATTAATCATGATGGAAATCCAGTCCACAAAGGGTTTTTCATCTTTATGATTACATATGATGGAAATCCTTGTTCTACCAAGGGTTTCTCATTTTCACTCAAGATCACACCTAGAATCTGCTACGCCAGGTCATCATATTGGTGGAGATCTTTGTTTTCGTCTTCTTCAGCAGTTAATCAGCTTCCGCGGCTGATTAACAAGAAAATGATTAATGGCGGGAGGATACAGAACTGGACTTGTTTAAATTATTCAAGAGTCCATCCTCCATACACCTTGACAGATTGAGTTAGGATTCTGACCCAACTCAATATTGGAAGACATGGCTAGTTTGTCTGCCCTCGTCCACCGTCCTGATGGGAGAAAATACAGCTTGCAAGCTGTGTGGTCTAATATGACCCTTTCTCTCTCCTGGACGAATTGCCATATGAAATTGCTGATCATCCCGAGCAAAGGAAGCTATGATATCCTTCCATGATCCATTGTTGCAGAGGACATTTTCTCGAAGATGCCTCTTTTTATGGCTCCTTATGAATGGGAAGAACATGATCTTCTTCTTCCTCAAGTAAGCATGACAAGACTCGGCAACCATTTCTATGTGGTGAAGGAAGTGTGGGAAGAATGGGTTAACTCAGACCCCTTTTTATAGGCAGAGGAGATCACACCAAATCCCAACAAAATCTTGAATATTTTCTGAGAAATCAGCCTCGAGGAATGAGTCAATCTTGACCGTTTCATGCTTCATTAAAGCGTTTTAAATTACGAGAAATTTGAAAGCTTTGAAGGGGGTCTTGTAGAAGCATGAAAAATACGCTGGAGAAATTATACGCAAAACGCATCAAGCGCGCGTAGAACAATGTTTCAGTGCTATGCAGCATAAAACATGACTTCAGAGCCATAGCGTACAACAAAGCTTCAACGCTGTTCAGCGTAAAAAAGGAGTTGCTACATCGCCATTTTTGGCATAAAAACCTATCTTCTTTTAATGCAGCAGGAAGTTATACGAGGAACGCTTCGCATCCCTCGAAATGAGTTATACGAGGAATGCTTCGAATTCCTCGAACGAACCTGTCAGACAGTACAATGAACCTGACTCCTGACAAAGAGTACTGCACGACGATCAAGAACGGCTGTAATGATGATTCGGTACAGAGACCCAGACTGTCGTTTAGTGATATTTCTTTAATACAAATTGCTTTTACGCATTCAAGGAAATACGCTGCCTAGTTTTATACAGGCAGATGTGAGCTTCTACGCTCAGCAGAAGACAAAACAAACTGCCACGTCAAAAGCTGCTCTTCGTATAGAGCTCGAGGCACGTCTCTGTAATTAATGCGCGTGATGGAGGCCGATCTCTGCATTTAATGCACGAGATTTGGTTCTATTTTCAAAAGACTGGGTGAGCCATAATTATGGCTAATACGTCCACATCATCACCTTTGCATGATACGCCATCAGGCTATTTTTAGCTATAGGAGTATGCCGTATGCTATCTCCTTGAAATACGCCAACTCAGGATATATTTGCAAAGGCACGTGAACAGGCTATCTGGTCCATAATACGCTCAAGACTCCAGTCAACATCAGGCTTCTACGCCTACTTGGTTTCTATGCCAACATGTCAGCTATTGGGCTTCTATACCTATCAGGCTTCTACGCCTACTTTGCTTCTATGCCAACATATCAGTTATTGGGCTTCTATGCCTACTTGGCTTTTACGCCATCAGAACAGCTATTTGGCTTTTACGCCAACGAGACAGTTATTTGGCTTCTATGCCAATCATCTCTACGCGAGGGACAGTTACCCACGTGGCTTGCATGCCGTGATCTTCGTAGACGTTACACGCATTACCTCTTAATGTGACACGTATCACACACTCATTCTGAAGATCATTTATACGTGGGTGGCAGTTATGATAACCGCCGCATAAAAGGTGCGGTTCTCTCCGCTGTTCAGTTCTACGCCTATAAATTGAGACCTCCGACCACGGAGGTCAAGGGTGGAATACTTTGAGAAAGGGTCGCAGACTTTGAGGTGGAGAACTTAGGGTCGAAGACTTTGAGGTGGAGAACTTAAGGTCGAGAATTTTGAGAGAGAAAATCCTAGAGCCTAGACAGAAAGCAGTGATTGACGACTTTGGCACCGAGCATCCAATCCCTCTTGCGATCTTTGAAGCTTCTTCTTCTTCTATAACACTTTTTCATCATCGTATGGTCCAAGGGACAAAGAGATCGACTGCAGATCAGACTCCTATAGCAATATTTACCCAGATTTAAATTTTGTACTTAACATCCTCGTATAGGATTAATAGTACTTCTTGTTTGTAAACCTAAGAAGGGGTTTCGTATAAACCTATTTTTATTTCTTTCGTTTATTATCAAACAACTGCCTCAAGCCCCCTCATCACACATAGCTCATACACTCACATCTAATGCACGCATATATACATTCTCCTCATATATATATATATATATATATATATATATATATATATATATATATATATATATATATATATATATATATACACACAGAAACATACCTATACACATATAATTATATCACTCATACATATATACATATATATATTCAATATACCCACTTACATTATACATTTAGATACATATATACACATAGGTACAACCATACACTTAGTTATATATATATATATATATACATATAGATAACTCATAAATACTCTTACACTTATAGATATAGTATCTCATATATACTATACATATAGATACATAGCTATATACACATCTATATCATACATAATATATCATACATATAAATATACACAAGTCACATGGATTGAGAAAGAATGAAGCAAATATGTGGAGTATAACGTATCCGTATCATACTAGATCTATGATACACTTGCGATACGAGTCCACCATACAACCAAACGTACCCCAAAGGACACGAACAAGTCTAAAATAATATATATGAATAATACGAAGAATCAAATACACATCTAAGTGTCCGTGTCAAAATATGATATGCACAAAGTCTCGTGTCGGAGGAAACCCCCTAATTCAACACGTATCACCAAATTATTGGGATACGGCCTACATGTATCCAATTGTGCACACGACATTAGCCACACAAAATCAAACACATGTCAATTTGGTCTAATTGACCAATTGACCAATACAACATGTGTCAATCTCGGAATTTCCCCAAAATTGACACAAAATATACCATAACTTCCTCCATAGGCCTCCTATGAACATAATTCCAATCCCTTTGGGTAGCCTATGCATGTGGGATGATTTCTTATGGTTAAATCTCAGATTTAGAATCTAATTAAAGGAGAAAAACTAAATTATACCTATTGGGAGATGGATTCACAATGTAACCTCCAAATTGGGTAAAATGAGCCTTCAACTTGTAGATCATTACTCATCTTTGTAGATCCTTAATTCCTCCTTATAGATCTATGCTATAATAGCCTCCAATGGTGATTTGGTAAGAAATTAGGAATAAATTTGGTAGAGATTTGATGGAATTTGGTTGAGGGAAATTCTAGTTCTAGATTTGGAATAAAAAATAAAGAGAAAGTTTTTACCTCCTTTATATATGCCTCACTTGCCCTCTCCCTCAAGCTACTATGTAAAGTCTAAAATATCCCTTGGGGCCTCTTATGAAAAAATTAATTAAGGAGGGAAGGTTCTAGTCGAATGGTTTTAACATAATTAATCATCCTCCTAATGATTGGGCTTCTAATTATTGGGCTCAATTCTAACTAGAATTAAATGTTGGTCCATGAATCTAATCTAACTAGTTAGGTCCACTAACACAAGTCCAAAAATAAATCTAACATGCTAATAATAAATAAATATTATAATAAATAAATATTATAATAAATAAATATTTTACATGCATAATATTTAATTAATTACCAATTGACTAAAATATCCTTTCCTAGAAAATATGGTAGTGACAAGTCTACCCCTCCTTAGCAGAATTTTATCCTAGAAATTAAAACTCTCACCTCTCTCTCTTGGGCCAGTCATAACATATTCATACAAATTTTACTATGGTCAAACCCCCATCAATCACAGTCTAAAATAGTCCTATCATATAACATACAATCCTATAATTCTACTGAAAGAAAAAAAACTCTAACTATCCTGAATTTCTGTCTCTGCCTTGTTGGGGTATCTTTCTCTACTAGTGCGATAATCTGCTATACCACCTGTGGCCTATTCTATCACACACTAAGCATTCACTAATCATCAACCTAGTCATAATATTCTTAATGTCGAGGGTTACCAAATACTAGTGATATACTATAATTCTAGGTTATGGACATGCTTTACTCACTGGCACTTGCTACCTAGGATACTATACAAAACATCGCTAAGATACTTCCTCCTTTATCTATTTTAATTCTTATAATCACCAAATTTTTTTTACCATTCTCTTGTAAGGAATACTTGTATACTTCTTCCATCATGTGTTTTATTAGCACACCCTTGTCCAACTTAAATACTCCCAATAGTTTCCTACTCAAATTTTGTTACTGTCTATACGAGGCACCAGCTCTCATATACATTTTAGATGATATCCTTATACCGAGTTACTCATGTCTCTCCTCTATATTTTTACACTAGTTACTAAAATGCTTATGCCTAAAATTTCATAATACTTAAGGTACTCCGGCTCTTGTTACTAGGGTATCTCTTTCTATCAGATACTTGGTGCACTCATCCTCTAATATTTGTTAATCATCCGAAGGTTCTCATCTATACATTAGTATCACAATACATACACAATTACCTTCTAGCCATTACAATACCATGATATCTCATTGGTATCCTTATATCCCTCGTACTATTCCCTGATGCATACGACCTCTATACTCTAAATTAGCAAGGTACTAAACTTACTTACTTATATATATATATATATATATATATATATATATATATATATATATTGTCTCTCTCCTCTACTGCTTGGATCATTTGCACTATTACTTCCAAATAATTTTCTATTCATATTAACTGATACACCAATATAATATTATCACACAAGGTACTTACTGTTACTAGCAAATTACTCAACTAATTCCTGATATAGAAATACTAGCACTCTTGATATAGTAACACTAGTTTCCAAACTACACAACATATGTCCTTAATGTTCTAGGATACAAGCTTCATAATTAGATCACCTCATCACACTCACTAGAACTCATGATCACTTGTACTAGTTATTATTTCTATAATACCCATGTTTCTCTTCACTCTCAAAGGTAGGCCCATGGTTCCATATCTCTATTGATGTATATGTATCTCCCCTTAAACCTTTTATACTACATATCTTCTATGATCAATCTTGATATTTCTCAACCCATGACATACTATTAAAATTTATAATACTCAGGCTTCTACTTTCATAAACTTTCACACTGACACTCATCATCCACTATGCATCCTGTACCCAATTTCTAGACATTTCTTTCACCTATTGCTTCCAACATATTTCTATCCTCAATATCAGGTGATATACCATCACTAGTCATATACTGGTACACTCCTATCTACTCACATCAATGCTCTACTTTTACCTGTAACATAAGTCTTACTACTTTAGCAAAATACATTTCTATTCCCATACACTCTCTCTATACCAATTGGTACCACTCTACTATGGCACACTCAAGCGTCAATCACCCAATAGAGTGTCATGCTCCATTGATATCCAACACAAATACCATAATACTTAATTATTACATGTCTCATCCAACTACCTGAATTCATGACTATCCAAAGCATGCATGCTGATATGGATACTAACTCATGGAACCACCACTGATACTCTCTACTCTCCCTTCTACCTATCTTACCAATATTAACTATAATAATACCTATCATAGAACTATTGCTACAAGGTACTATGCTATAGGTTATCTCTAGATTGATGCCTATTGCTCACATGCCCAACCAAGAATAACTTACAAACTCACAAGCCATACTCCCAACAGTCAATACTGATACTCAAGACACAGACCTAATTACAAGTCACCAATTATCATACTAATAAGGAACCCTAATAGAATGAAGCTCTATAAGGAACTGGACTAAAGAACTGAAGGTATCTCTACTGCTAAGCTAAAGAATGATGGAACAAGGTCTTATAATAACAAAAGTGGAAATATAGAGATGATACGTTAAGAACCAATTTAATATATAATCTGATAATCATACACGGCTGTCCGAAATTATGACACTTAGAATCCTCGCTACGCCAGTAAGCATAGCTGCGATAAACGATGGATTTCATAACTTAGGTATGCAAATCTATAATCATGTCATGTAGAATTTTCGCTGTGCCGACTAGTATAGCTTCAAGAATTTCTAAATTTTATAACTAAGATATGTACATCCGAAGTCAGGTTCCTACGTTTCTGCCATGCCAGCTAATATGGCTACAATAAACTCTATGCTCCATAACCAAAACAGACGTTTCATTTTTCTCACTGTCCCATCAACATATGTCATCAGATGATACCATGTGAAATCAAACTCAACAACGAACACCAAGAATTAAATTCTACAACCGAACAACAAGTTATGGAATCTCTCAAATTTTTTTGAGAGATTCTCAAGGGTCATCCCAGGAATCTCTCAAAATTTTTGTGATTGAGTATCCTCTCATCCTAGTATCTTATATCCTATATCCTATCACAGGCTCGCAGTAGCACAACTAAGTCATCGCACTACCACGATATCGCACAACTTGCGAAGCCTGACCTACATAGGCCACCACTGAAAATGTGTCATGACCCGCACCCGGTGTAGGGATGCAAGTCAGGAATAACGCCCAGCCTACATCACAACATCGGCGGTAGAACGCTGTCTTGGTCAACTATACTATCTAATTATCTCACAATAATGCATAGACCTCCAATAATATCTTAACTCCAAGAAGAGTATAATAAACTTAATTTAACACAATACTCAATCAAAATTCTAATAGCACGAGAAGATATCAAAGAAGTCTAACATAACTATACAATCTAAACAATTATAACAACAACAATAGAAATAATAATCAAACTCTCAAATATAAGCCAAAAATAAATTCGATACCAAAATGCTAAAGAAAACTAATTATGCTAATAAGTGATTCCATCTAGATCTTCCGGTCGTCACTCCAGAACTAGTGGGTCCAAGTCTGCATCATCTATAGGTCAAAGTCTATAGTATATCGGACACCAATCTCTGGGATCCTCTGAAAAATATTTTTCAGTCAGAAATGAAGCGAAGTACATCTCTAACAGCAATTCTAATCAATGATATAAACTATGTAACAGTAAATAGATGTGAATATATAAGATGCAATATACATATACAAGAATATATAATAATGGAAATACTAGAAATAAATACAAGAATGAGCAATATGGAATGAACAAGAATTACTAATGACTAAGTGAGTGAGTACCAGATTTAAAATATGATCGACTTGGGAACTTGATACAAGATTTATGGCCTGGCTAATCATACGTATGGTATATGATGAACACTATTCAATGAACAACACTTGATACAAGGAGGGTATGATCACATATCTATAGTACATACTCCCCGTCCCCGACTGGTATAGTGGATCCAACCATGGTACATCATGACACGGGTTCCCACAAGAAGGGTTCTACCCCCCTCATGAACCAATGTCTATACATGTATAAGAAGAATAATGAAACAATGCTTGCACAAGATACACCATAAATTCCAAGGAATAATATCACATGAGGAGATCTGGATATACCAATTCGTGTAACCATCGTGTCATAAAATCAAGAATATCTACACTAGATACAAGAGACATAAATGATATCATAAATAAAAACTATCAAAGAATGTACTCGCCTGTGGTCCATAGTAATGAATGTCAAGCTGTGTCCGAACTGGTATCACACAGACCTATATATGGAATATTACATTAATACAAGGTGTTGGAATAAAATTAAGTTAAACTAATTCAATTCTAGGTCATGAAGCCATTTTTAAGTCAAAACAGTTAAACTAGGCCAACTCCATGCCAAACTAGTCAAACTTGGTCAAACTAACTATTTCTAAGTTGTATGAGTCTAATTCTAGGATGCTAGGTCAATACGTTATGAAACTAAACCATACTAGCTAATCTAAGATACCATGAGACACACTAAAAGGCCATATCATAAGATATGCAAGTTTTAATATATATATATATATATATATATATATATATATATATATATATATATATAAGTCAACACATATAGTACTATAGCTAACTAAAGCAAATAGGATACATTGGCTTTGAACCAATGCGTATCTCGCTACCTACATACCCATCTTGATACTTAAACCTAATACCTTGAGTATTAACCCATTATCTTGATATTACCTCGGTATCCTAAGGTAATTCAAATCCTCATTCATAAAGCTAATACCCAAAAACTATATGCTAACACATATACTAACTATGAAGATATATTAACTACTAACATATATTATATAATAATACATAGATACTAGCTTAACTTATAATACATACTAGTACATAGATACATATAGTACTACATATAGCTACTAGGCTAATAAATACACATATCTACTAACTTGTCAAACTAACAAGTATAAAACTAACCTTAACATTAAAATACGAGTTATATATACTAACCACTAGCTAAAAACTAAACTTACTGACCAACTAAACTCACTGAACTATCTAGCTAAACCCAACTAGCTACTGAACATAAAGAAACCTCCCCGCTGAACATACTGCAGTGAATGCACTTTCTTCCAATGCTGAACTGGTGCTGGGTTCTTACTGCAGTGATGTACTGATCTCCAGTTGCTGATGGTTCACTGCCTATAACTGCTGTTCCCTGATGATACTTGCTACAATGATGCACTGAATCCTTCCTACAGTGCACTCTGCTGAGGCACTGCTACCTCTCTCCCTGTGTTGCTGATACTGCACTGAGTTGCACACTAGCCTATTGATGATGCACTGATGTAAGCTATGCTCCTCGAGCTTGCTGAATACGTTCTGCACTGCATGCTCAGTGTATTGCTGGGCTACTGCTGAATGCAGTTTGTTGCTAAAAGCCACCGACATTTCGGGACACGTAATAGCGGGCTCATTGGCTCTGTCGGCTTTGGGTACTTTTCGACTTATCAGATCTGGAAAGTGCTAGTTTGAGCCCAGCTCGTGCCCTACTGTACTTGTTACTGTGGCATGCTTGCTGTTAAACTGATACTGCAGTATGCATACTATTGATCCTGAATTGGTTGATGCTCCCCTTACTAGAATGTTGTTGTGGCTACTATGCTCATCTGGACTGCTTGCAGGTGAATGCTGCTGTTGAGGTATTGGCTCAAGGCTACATCTCCCTTTTTGTCATGCCCTAGTCCCAAAAATACATAGGACTAGGCCATGTGGCAATGGCCAGCTAATACATCTTCGAGAGATTACCCAATTTAATGGATCCGACGAAGCGTACTACACTGTCCTAAAATACTAACAAGTCTAATACTATCATACAACAGGTAATGTCTAACTTATCCACAATATAAACAAGAAGTCCGAAAATAAATACTGAAAAATAAGTGCAGAGACTGAAATATCATAGTACAATCCAGATATGTCTGATGGGAACAAACCCACTACAATGACGAAATAAAAGTACTAAAAAACAGAAAAGAGAATACGACTAGAGCAGCGACTAACTAGATGAGGATGTTCCAGTCATAGGCGAAAGGCCTACCAGTGATCAAGAAAATCTGATGGTAGCACCTCAAGCTCCTCCACAGACGCGTACCTTATCTCCTGTCCGGGTCTGTACACTGTAGGATAATATGCCTCGTCCAAATTTGGAAGGGAACCGGATCCTCAGAGGGACGTAACAAGATACAAAAATGCATGCTATATATAAATACTGAATAAAATAAAGGGGTGTGCTAACCATCTAAGTGAATGCAATGTGAGGATACCCTTGGTACGTATGGGTAGGTGTAGGCATAACGTCCATACTCCGAAAAGCATGGTATCTGTACATATAACGTCCATCATTCCGAAGAATGAGGTATCTATAAATATATACGTCCGTATCACTCTGAAGAATGCGATATCTGTATAAAGGAAGTCATTGGATCCGTGGCTCCTCCGGATACTACGAATTACAATGTGTGTATCCCATATGCCTACTAGTTGTCCTCTCCGCCCAATGCAGATATACAAGTCGAATACACGACGTGCATACCACGTAACTATATGCCAAGTCTCAACTAATTAGATAACCCTGATTACACACTAAATCGTGATGCATGTCACACGTACCGATAGCTAGTCGGGTACGCAAACCCATATCCCAACATGAGTTTGTCATCGTGATGCGTGTAAGAGTGTCTGGGTGTAGGAAGATATCAAAATACCCTCACAATGGTGGGTAAGTCTGCTAGTGACTAAGCGAATTATACTACACATCGACGCATTCGTCGACTGCACCCGAGTCAATCTCGGACGCGCACAATTATATGAAATAATGCAACAAGATATCATACAATATTGCATATTTTAAATTAAACAGTAAATATAGCAAGGTATACTTTCCTGGGTCCTCAAGCTGCGAGTGCCAATAACCTACTCCTGAAGTCTCGCCTGAAGGATCCGGCAACCCTATACATATAATATAATATAATCACAGTCATTACACTAGTACACACAGGAACACAACTACGCGGTACTTAGACACTGACACAAGGGTCACAACTGGTAATCTAGTAGGTTCGCGTGTGCACGTAGCTAAGACGTATACATGTCATATTCTCAATTATCGTGTACATCAAGACAACGAATTATCAAGATACGCTATAAAACTAATTAACGTATAGTACAAAAATACCAGTCCTAGCTATCATGTTAGAATACACCAGTCCAATGTCTAAACTTTTAGGTCAACACAGTGTTCACGTTAAAATAGTCATTTTTATTTTTGAGTAATTACTCACATTAATTACTAATCTAAAATAAACACACACACACACATTGCATTTAGGGTTTCATATTACTTTACACGTGTCCAGTCAATGACACAAAACGTATCTAGTCAATGACACAATGACACACGAAGAAAAGGAAGACAATAATATGTTTACCTAGTCATGACCGAGAGGGGGAGGGTCTTTGGCTCATCGGCGACCTGTCTTCAGCAAGGGAGGATGGAGCTCCAGCGAGCACAGTGCACGACAGCAGCAGCAGCAGCCTCGGCAGTGGCTTACAGTAATGGCAGTAACTGCAGTAGCAGGCAGCAGCTGCAGTGGCAACTATGGCTGGCGATGGGGAATGGCCGTGGGGGAACGACGGTCAGGGTAGTGGTGGTCTAAGGTGGTGGTGGTTGGGATGTGGATGGTGTGGGTGAAGGTGATGATAGAGTTGGTGATGGTGATCGGTATGTGGATGGTGATGAGGGTGTTGGTGATTGTTGATGGTGGTGCTGGGGCAGTGGAGTTAGTGACGGGGACGACGGTGATACTGGTGGCTAAGGTGGAGGGGGTGATGAAGAGGGTGGCAGTGGAGTCGGGTTGAGGGTGGTGATGGTGTCGGGTTGGTGATGGTGTTGATGATGAATGGAGATGGAGGAGGAGGACGCTGATGGTGGTGGATTGTACAGTGGTCGAGGTCGGTGGGACAGGCGGAGGAGATGGTGACTGAGGCGGTGGTCGTTGAGCAGAGGTGGTCGGGAAAGGGGGGGTTGGGAAAAAGCTAGGGTTTCGATTAGGGTAGTTTTCTAGGTTTTGGAGAGAGAGAGAGTTATATTTATATAGGAGAGTGATAGGGGGTTGTCCTTGTGAATTAGGCCGACTAGGGCTTCTTGGGATGGCGGACATGTTGACATGAAGGAATGTAGGGTGTAGATAGGCTAGGTTGGGTCTAGTTTTCGGTGAGGTTGGGCCCTTACACTCATTTTATCAAAATTAGTGTAAGTGATGCTCTTTAATTAATTGGGAATACATAGGTTTAAAATTGGGTGGGACACAAGGGTCATGGACATAGCAGACTCAGAATAGAATAATGTTGATATTTGGGTTGAATAAAACGGGTCGAGGTTGGGACTCCAATTTTGATTGGAACAAACAAAGATACAAAGTTAGATTTATTTAGATTTAAAGATGTACATTTTTAACAAATATTGTGCGACTAAAATAAAGCACAATAGAGAGTATATATGAGTTACACAAGGGTCAGAATGGAAGGCTGGCATGTCTAAGAAAAGTGTATAAAATTTGTTTGAAGGTAGATGCTAGTGTAGCGCTCCAATATCGAACCAACGGTAAAATGCACTAAGTGATACAAGTATTGCACAAAAATCTAAAATACTGTGTTCTAATTCTAATTGACTCCAAATTAACCCTAGTCTCTCTATCTAAGCTAAAAAGCTAAATTTGGTAGAGGGGGTTTACAATCTACCCTCCTTAGAGCATTTCATCCTCGAAATTAAAATATACATATGGTAAAACTATTGACTGAAATTAAATGCTACTACATACCTAGGCCTTCTAAGAGATGGGGATAATGCTATCGAATATCATCCTCTCGTTCCCAGGTCAACTCGCCTGGTGCATGATGCCTCCATGCGACACGAACTAGAGGGATAGTATGACCTTGCAATACCTTATCGCTTTTTTCCATAATCTCTACAGGCTTCTCCTGATATGACAAACTCGGCCCGACTGTAATCTCTGCGAGGTCAAGCACATGACTCAGATCTGGTATGTACCTCCTTAGCTGAGATACATGGAAGATGTCATAAACTCCTTCTAATATCTGTGGCAGTGCTAATCTGTAAGCAACCTATCCGATGCGCTCTAATACATCAAATGGTCCGATGTACCTCAGACTCAGCTTTCCTCTGCCACCAAACCTGATGGTCCCTCGGGTCGGCAAAATTTCCAGAAATGCATGATCTCCAACCTAGAACTCTAGTGGTCGCCAATGCGCGTTTGTCCAATACTTCTGTCTGTCCTGTGCTGCTCGCAGGTGCCCTTGGATCTTCTTTACCTTCTCCACTGTACAAACAACCAACTTTGGTCCAAGAATCTGCCTCTCGCCTACATCTCTCCACCACACTGGGGAGCGATACTTCCTGCCATACAACGCTTCAGAGGGAGCAATTTGAATGCTCGCTTGATAGCTATTATTATAGAAAAATTTGACCAAATGTAAATGGTTCTCCCATGATCCACTGAAATCAAGCATGTACGCCCTCAACATATCTTCCAATGTCTGAATGGTGCGCTCGGACTGGCCATCTGTCTGTGGGTGATACGATGTACTAAACTTCAGGCGAGTACCGAGACTCTCTTGTATACTCCACCAAAAGTAAGATATGAACCTCGTATCCTTGTCAGATACTATACTGACTGGCACTCCATGCAGTCGCACGATCTCCCTCATATACATATCTGCTAAGACCTTTGTAGACTGCCTAACTCTGAAGGATAAAAAGTGAGAAGACTTGGTGAGTCTATCTACGATTGCCCATACTGTATTATGACCACTAGGACTCCTCGAAAAGCCCATAATGAAGTCCATAGTGACGTACTCCCATTACCACTTAAGTATCGAAAGCGGCTGAAGTAAACCTGCAGACCTCTGATGCTCTGCCTTGACCTCCTGACACACCAGGCACTTCGCCACAAAGTGGGCTATCTCCCTCTTTATTCCATGCCACCAATAGTACTACCTTAAGTCTCTGTACATATTCGTGCCTCCTGGATGAATAGAGTATGTTGAACTGTGCGCCTTTGACATCAGCTCCTGACGAAGTTCTCCATTCGGAACATAGAGACGATCTCCATATCTTAAAGTCCCATCCTCGTATATGCACAATTCTGTCCGTATCCCGGCCTCTGTCCTCTATCGAAGCCTCTGGAATCTGGCATCTGTTGGCAAGGAAGCCTTAATCCTCTCAACCAATGTCGATTGCACCTGAAAACTCGACAACTGGCTGTCTTCTTCGGGTATAATGACTTCTATACCTAACTGCTCTAGATCTCTCAACAGATATTGCTGGGTAGTAAAAAAGAATGCCATGGGACTCCCGCTTAATACTTCAGCTACCATATTGGCCTTTCCCGGATGGTATTGTAGCTCAATCTCAAAGTTCGTCATCACTTCGAGCCAATGTCTTCGCCTCTGGTTCAGGTCCTTCTGAGTATAGACGTACTTCAGGCTTTTGTGATCTGTGAATATCTTTACTCGCTCTCCGTATAGGTAGTGCCTCCAAAGCTTCAAGGTAAAGATCACTGCGGTAAGCTCCAAGTTATGAGTGGGATAGTTCTTCAAATGGGTCCTCAGCTGCCTAGAGGCATAGGCTATAACTTTTCCATGCTGCATCAAGACACATCATAATCCTTTCCCAGACGCATCACTATAGATCACGAATCCTCCAGGTCCAGAAGGTATAGTCAAGATAGGTACCATAGTCAGACGCTTCTTCAGCTCATCGAACGCCGTCTGACACTCCTCTGTCCTGTTGAACTCCTGCTCCTTGTGGGTCAAGCGGGTCATTGACTCTGCGATCCTTGCGAAGTTCTCTACGAACCTTCAGTAATATCTGGCAAGTCCTAAGAAACTCCTCACCTCTGAGACGTTGGTAGGGGTCGGCCACGTCTCTATTGACAAAATTTTTGCTGGATCTACCGAAATACCCTATCCTAAGATAACGTGTCCGAGAAAAATGACACGATCTAGGAGGAGCTTACACTTGCTCAACTTGGCATAGAGCCTCACACACCTCAGCGTCTCTAACACTAGCCTCAAGTGCTCCCCATGCTCCTTGTGGCTTTTTGAATACACCAAGATATCGTCGATGAAGACTACCACAAACTGGTCCAGATACTGGTGGAAGACTCTGTTTATCAGGTTTATAAATACTTCAGGCGCATTCGTCAGTCCAAAAGGCATCACCAAGAACTCGTAGTGACCATAACGAGTCCTGAATGTTGTCTTTAGAATATCTTCTCTCTGCACCTTTACCTGATGATAACCTGATCTTAAGTCGATCTTTGTGAACACCACTTCTCCCGCCAGCTGTTCGAACAAATCATCAATCCATGACATGGGGTACTTGTTCTTGATAGTCAAAGCATTAAGGGCTCTGTATTTAATTCACATACGGATTGTCCTATCCTTCTTTGGTACAATAACACTGGTGCTTCCCAGGGTGATGCACTTGGACGAACAAATCCCTTGATCTGCAACTCCTCTAACTGTAGCTTTAGCTCATCCAGTTTCTTCTTTGCCAACTTGTACACATTTGAAGATACCGGTGTTCCTCCGGGTACTAACTCAATAGTGAACTCTACGTCTCTATCTGGCGGTAAGCCTGGCAACTCCTCCGGGAAAACATTCTTGAACTCTGCAACTATCAGTGGGGTTGCCGTCTCCATAGCCTTGTAAGCTTCAGCTGTCTGTCCTACTCCTCGTTCGATGGTCCCTCGCATGTACTTGAACTTCGAGTGATCTGGCAGTCTAAAAATGATGCTACCCCTTTGAAAATCCAGTTTGGCATTATACTAGCTTAACTAGTCCATGCCTAACACAATGTCAAAGTTTGGCATCGGAAATACCAAAAATTGCGCTCTCATCTTCCTACCATACACGACTATCGAGCACGTTCTAATAGTGCTGGTAACCGGTACGATGCCTCCTTTGGTAAGAATCTTTCAACTCTTAGGTAAGGGGGAAGTAGCGACTCTATATATAGTTACAAAATTACTAAAAATAAAAGATAGTGTAGCACTAGAATCAAATAATGCAGTCACAGGTAATGATACAACCAAAATGGTACCTGTTATAGCTTCCCCTTCTGGTTCCTCCTCAATCGCTGCTAGTGCAAAGGCCTGCCCGTGCCTCTTCCTTCCGGTCTGCTATCTGGCTCGATCAAACTATGCCTCCTGTGGGGCCAAGGGTGGTCCCCTCTGAAATTCTCCGGGTGCTGGTGGACGTTGGCCTCCTGGCGGGGGTAGTATCCTTAGGACTGGTGCTGTTGGACTCTGTCCTGTCTGTGGTGCTGCATCCCCGTGTTGTGGGCAATTTCTGGCAAGGTGCTGACTCATTCCACACATCATGCACAATCCAAGCTTCTTCCGGCAATCTGTCACTACCGTATTTTCTAGAAAAGGGTATTTTTATCATTTTATAATTAATTAAATATTATGCATGTTAAATATTTATTTATTGTATTATTTATTTATTATTAGCATGTTAGATTTATTTTTGGACTTGTGTTAGTGGACCTAACTAGTTAGAATAGATCCATGGACCAACATATATTAATTGTTAGAATTGAGCCCAACTAGAAAGCCCAATAATTAGGAGGATGATTAAATTAATTAAACCATTGGACTAGAAGCTTCTCTCCTTAATTAATTTATTCATGAGAGGCCCCAAAGAGTATTTTAGACTTTACATAGTAGCTTGAGGGAGGGGGCAAGTGAGGCCTATATAAAGGGGATGAAAACTTTCTCTCTCTTTATTTTTTATTCTAAATCTAGATCTAGAATTTCCCTCAACCAAATTTTATCAAATCCCTACCAAATTTCCACCCAATTACTTCCCAAATCACCATTGGAGACTAGAAGATCAAGGATCTAGAAGGAGGAAGCAAGGATCAACAAAGAGGAGCAATGATCTACAAGTTGGAAGCTAATTTCACCAATTTTGGAGGTTTCATTGGGAATCCATCTCCCAATAGGTATAATTCAGTTTTTTTTTCTTAAAATAGCTTCTAAATCTGAGATTTAATCATGAATAATCAACCCATATGTATGTACTACTCATAGGATTTGGTTTTGTGTTCATAGGAGACCTATGGAGAAAGTTATGGTACTTTTTGGGTCAATTTTGGAGGAATTCCGAAAATGACTTTTGTTGTGTGTGTCAATTGATCCTATAGATCAATTTGGCATATGTTTATGTGTTTGTGGCTAGTGTCGTGTCCACAATTGGGTACGTGTAGATCATATCCTAATAATTTGGTGATACGTGTTATTTTGGGGATTTTTTCTCCGACACGGGACTTCGTACATGTCGTATTTTGACACGGACACATAGATCTACATTTGACACTTTATTTTGTTCATAAATATTATATGTGATTTGTTTGTATCCTTCGGAGTGCAATTGGATGTGTGGTGGACTCGTGTCGCATGCGTATCCTAGATCTAGTGGGATACGGTGTGATACTCTCCAATTGTTGTGTGTTTATGTGTAGATCTAATTAATTGTGCTTTAATTCTTGAATTATAATTGTGTATGTATCTATATATATTATATATGTATTATGTATATTTATTATAGTATTTATTGTATCATAGATCTATGTATTATATATGTATTAATAGAATATATATTATCTAGATTTCTTCTACATGTATTAATATATATGTTATAATATATGTTAGGGATGTAAATATATGTATATATTTTATATAATATATGTGTATGTTAATTAAGTAATTAGATTATTTATAGTTATTATATGATTATTTATATATATATATATATGTATGTAGATATATATTTATAAGTGGTAGCATATGTATATATAATATAGTAGATATATTTATATGTGGTTATATATATAGTTATATTATATATTGTTATGTATTTATATTATTGTATGATTATATATATGTATACATATATGTATAGTTATATATACATATTACTATATGTGTGTGTGTATGTTACTATGTGGTATTTTATACAATATACTATGTATAAGTGTATGTATAGTTATATATAGTTTTATATATATATTGTATAAATATATATTGTGGGTTATATATATGTATTTAAATATATATTGTATAAATATATATGGTGGGTTATATATATGTATTTATATATATATTGTATATATGTATACATATATTTTTAGCGACAACAGCGAGCCAGAAGTGTCGCAACAGCAGCAACAAATGCAAATAATAGCAGCTTTTCAGCGACAGCAGTCAGCGACAGTTGCAGAAAACTGTCGCTGAAACAACAGTGTATCAGCAGAGTATCAGAAGCTTCAGCGACAGTTTTAGTGACAGTGCAGAAAACTGTCACAAAAACTGCAGTGTATCTATATACACAGTAACTTTCTGTGATAGTGGACAGGATATTTAGCGACAGTTTGACAGTTTTTAATATATTAGATATTAATATATATATAGATATATATGTATATATATATGGTAATTAATATATATATAAATATGTTCATAATTTCTATTTATATTATAGTATACTATATATGTATATATTTAGTTGTAGCATATAAATTTATTAGAATAGTTAGTATATTTTAGTTATCAATTGTTATGAGTATCTTTTATATATTATATATTTGTAGGTATGTATGTACGTATATATGTATTAATAGTTAGTGTGTAGTTGGTAGTTAGTATTTTTTTATTAGTACATATTAGAGTTATATTGGATTGATATATGTAATTATTGATGGGTAGTTAGTATATATATAAGATTTTGGCAATTACCTTGAGATACCAAGGTAAGTATCAAGATATACCAAGGTATGAGTAGTAGGTATTGGCATAAGTAATAGGATAGTTGTAAACTAATTATGGGTTGGTATTAAGGTGACTAAAATAAGCTATATAGTATGATATAAATATTAAATGCATAGTAGTTTATAATTATTGTTGGGTAGTTAGTATAAATAAGGTTTTGAATTTACCTTGAGATGCCAAGGTAAGTATCAAGGTATTGGAGGATAATCAAGGTATTGGGTTTGGATATCAAGATAGAGATTTAGTATTGCGATACCAAGTTGGTTCGAAACCAAGGTATCCATTTAGCATTTATAATTATGATTATATATATATAATATTGTTTGATATGTACATATGTGTTATATTTATCCCTTGTTTGTGTATCCTGAGATACGGTATCTTAGTATCCTAAGATGTAGCTTGTTTGGCCTAGATTCATAGTGTGTGAGCCAATATCTTTGAGTTATACTCATGCAACCTAGAAATAGGTAGTTGACCATAATTTGACTATAGTTGACCATAATTGACTTAGAGTTGATCTAGTTTGACTTTTGACTTAGAAATAGTTTTATGACCTAGAAATTGACTAGTTTAATTTATTTCTTTTCCCCAAAACTTGTATTAATGCAATATTTCATATATAGGTCTGTGACACCAGTTCGGACATCATTTTTCATCATTTGCTCTGGACCACAGGCGAGTACATTCTTTGATAGTTTTTATTATTTGATTACCACTATAATTCAAGTATTTAGAAATGTTACTTATAATTCTTGACACGATGGTACACGGATTGGTATTGTTATTGGATCGTTAGTCATGGGATGTTACCTTGATTATGGAGATGGTATCGGATATTGTCCTTGTTGGTATTGGATAACATTGAATATTGTAGATTAAATATTGGATATATTGGCTAGTGACGTGTCATGATTTGATCCATTATATCAGTCGGGGCGGAGGAAATACTAATTAAATATATGATCAAGAAACTATCGGCTAGTAGTATAATCATTGGCTACTAACTAACCATGCAATTCACGTATGGTTGAGTTAGCTCCTTAGTGTAATCATTGAATCTCCCAGGTCGATCACATATTTAGTTAGTATCTCAAATCACATAGTTATTGTAGATTCCATTATTCAGTTCATTGATTACCTTGTTCTATTCTGACATTATAGTTCATTCCTTTATTCTTGTACGCATTGATTATATTCTGTTGTTAGTATTGTCTATTCTCTCATTTTTCTTGATTATCAGTTATATCCTCATCGTAGATAGCATCTTCTATTGTACTATTTTATAGTTTTTGTCAATTAATTGGAACTGCTATTGGGTTGTACTTTGCTCCATTCCTGACTGGAAAATATTTTTCAGAGGATCTGGGAGATTGGTGTCCGACATACTATGGACCTCAGCCTATAGATGGTGCAGACTTGGTCCCACTAGTTCTGGAGTGACTGTCGAAAGATTTAGCCGGATTCACTAGTTAGCATAGTTAGTTCTCTTTAGCATTTTGGTACCGGATTTGTTTCCGGCATATATTTGTGTTTGGATATTATTTCTATTTATTGTTGTTATATTTTTAACTGCTTAGTTATGTTAGACTTCTTTGATATCTTCTCGTGCCATAGTAATGTGATTGAGTATTGTGTTGAACTAAGTTGATTATACTCTCATCTTGGAGTTGAGATATTATTGGAGGTTTATGCTTTATAGTGAGATAATTAAATAGTATAGTTGACCAAGACAGCGTTCTACCGCCGATGCTGCGGCGTAGGTTGGGCGTTATTTTCGACTTGCATGCCTACACCGGGTGCGGGTCGTGATACAATCTCTGACAATGTCCATTCTTGCCATAATGGTGATAATTCGGAAGCTCCTTGTGCTGGTATGATACTTTCCTCTGTTGTGTCTGCGCTCTCGAACGACGGATCGGTCCTCCTGCTCTGGGCTGGGCTCTGCATGGTATGGTCATGCTGAAATGCCTCGATCCTCTACCAATGGCCTCCTGGATCCTTGCCTCTGACAGAATCTCCTCATAAGAGATCCTTGCCTGGGTGGTGGTGTACCTCTGCAGGTCGAAACTCAGGCCGTGGTGGAATCTCCTAGCCTTCTCCAGATCATTGGGTATCAAGACGGCACCAAATCTGCTAAGTCGGCTAAACTCTGTGTCATATGCGTCTACGGTCATATTCTCTTTCTCTAGGTGCAAAAATTGGGAGTATAGGGCATTTCTGACTGTAGCTGGGAAATACTTCACGTTAAAGTACTCTAAGAACTGCTCCCACTTCTGCGTCTTACCGACGATGTGCTCTATGGAGTCCCACCAGAGATGGGCCTTGCCTTACAGTTGGGCCCTCACTACGGTCATCCAAAGGTCCGGATGTAGATGAGAAGCCTCCAGTAGCATCTTCATGTTGGTGACCTAATCGAAGATCTCCTCTACAGTCTCACTGTCCGAAAAAGTATCCAGGCCTATCTGGCAAAATCTTCGAACAGTACCAGCTGGCTGAACAGGTGTAGGTGCTGGTGCAGGTGCTGGGGCATGTGTCCCCTCCAAAACTGCCATCAAGCTCTGTCTCAAGGTATCGGTCTGATGCCACTGTGCCTGCATCATAGCCTGGAAGAACTAGAATATCTGCGACTATCCCTCCGGATGTGGCATCTGTAGTAGAAAGGGTAAAGGTGGTGGCAATCGGACCTCCGGCTGCGTCGTAGGTGTCTCCTCCGATGTCAGCCTCTCAGGCTGTAGCATCAGCGTAGCCCTCGAAGTCTGGCCCCCAAAGTGCTGCATCGAGATAGTCTGAGAAGTCTGACCCTCATGCTGCTGCATCGGGTCATCAGGAGAAGTCTGGTGCCAATGTATCGGCGGGGCCTATGGGATCACCGGGGCCTGGGGTGGGGGCTGCTCTTCAGGTGGTCCAGGGGATGTCTCCTCCCTCTTTGTGGTGGCGGCTGGCACTATGGCTCTGTATGCCCCACGTCCGCTGCACAAGTTTATCTCGCTGGACGAGATAGAACTTTATTCAAAGAGTACAAAAACAAGCAAACAAGATACAGATATTCAAAAATACGAAGGAGGTTCAAAGACGTAATCAAAGTGGATGGGAACTAGTAATTTCTATCCTATGGCAGGCTTGCTGGGCATATTACCATACCACAAGCGATAAAATAGACCTGTATGGGCCACCACTAAAATCATGTTATGCCTCAGTCCAGCAAATACACGAGACTAGGCCACGTTGCAATGGCCAGCTAATACGTCTCTGAGGAATTATCCAATTGAATGGATCCGACGAAGTATACTAAACTGTCCTAAAATACTAACAAGTCCAATACTATCATACAACATGTAATGTCTAACTCATCCACAATATAAATAAGAAGTACGGAAATAAATACTAAAAAATAAGTGCAGAGACTGAAATGTCATAGTACAATCCAGATATGTCTGATGGGAACAAACCCACTACAATGACAAAATAAAATTACTGAAAAACAGAAAAGAGAATACGACTAGAACAGCGGCTAACTAGATAAGGATGCTCCAGTCCTAGGCGAAAGGCCTACCAGTGATCAAGGAAACTCTGATGGTAGTACCTCAAGCTCCTCCTCGGACGCATACCTCGTCTCCTGCCCGGGTCCGTACACTGTAGGATAATATACCTCGTCCAAATCTGGAAGGAAACCAGGTCCTCAGAGGGACGTAACAAGATACAAAAATGTATGTCATATATAAATACTGAATAAAATAATGGGGTATGTTAACCATCTAAGTGAATGCAAGGTGAGGACAACCTTGGTACGTATGGGTAGGTGTAGGCATAACATCCATACTTTGAAGAGCATGGTATTTGTACATGTAACGTCCATCATTCCGAAGAATGAGGTATCTGCAAATATATACGTCCGTATCGCTCCGAAGAACGCGGTATCTGTATTAAAAAAGTCATTGGATCCGTGGCTCCTCCTTATACTATGGATTCCAATGTGTGTATTCCATACACCTACTAGTTGTCCTCCCCGCCCAATGCAGATATACAAGTCGAATACACGACGTGCATACCATGTAACTATATGCCAAGTCTTAACTAATTAGATAACCCTGATTATGCACTAAATCGTGATGCATGTCACACGTACCGATAGCTAGTCGGGTATATGAACCTGCATCCTAACATGAGTTTGTCATCGTGATGCATGTAAGAGTGTCAGGGTCTAGGAAAATATCAGAATACCCTCACAATGGTGGGTGAGTCTACAAGTGACTAAGTCAATTACACTACACATTAACGCATTCGTCGACTGCACCCGAGTCAATCTCGGACAAGCACAATTATATAAAATAATGCAACAAAATATCATACAATATTGCATAATTTAAATTAAACAGTAAATATGGCAAGTTATACTTGCCCGGGTCCTCAAGCTACGAGTGCCAATAACCTGCTCCTGAAGTCTCGCCTGAACGGTCCGACGACCCTATACATATAATTTAATATAATCACAGTCATTACACTAGTACGCACAGGAACACAATTACGCGGTACTTAGACACTGACGCAAGGGTCACAACTGGTCATCTAGTAGGGTCGCGTATGTACGCAGCTAAGACGTGCACGTATCATATTCTCAATTATCGGGTATATCAAAAAAATGAATTATCAAGATACGCTACAAAACTAATTAACGTATAGTACAGAAATACCAGTCCTAGCTATCATGTTAGAGTGCACCAGTCTAATGTCTAAACTTTTAGGTCAACACAGTATTCACATTAAAATAGTTATTTTTATTTTTGATTAATTACTAACATTAATTACTAATCTAAAATAAACATACACACACACACATTGTACTTAGGGTTTTACATTACTTTATACGTATCCAGTCAACGACACAGGAAGAAAAGAAGATAATAATATGTTTACCTAGTCGTGGTCGAGAGAGGAGGTTTTTGGCTTATTGGCGGCCTGTCTTCGGTGAGGGAGGGTGGAGCTCCAGCGAGCAGAGTGCACGACAGCAGTAGTAGCAGCCTCGGCAGCGGCTTGGAGCAACGACAGTAACTGCAATAGCAGGCGACGACAGCAGTGGTAGCGGTGGCTGGCGTTGGGGAATGGCTGTGGGGGAACAACAGTTTGGGTGGTGGTGGTGTAAGGTTGCGGTGTTCGGGATATGGATGGTACGGGTGAAGGTGATGATGGAGTTGGTGATGGTGATCAGGATATGGATGGTTATGGTGATGAGGGTGTTGGTGATTGTTGATGGTGCTGCTGGGGCTGTAGAGATGGTAACGGGGATGACGGCGATGCTGGTGGCTAAAGTGGAAGGGGTGATGAAGAGGATGGCGGTGGAGTCAGGGTGAGGGTGGTGATGGTGTCGGGTTGGTGATGGTAGTGATGATGAACAAAAATAGAGGAGAAGAAGGCTGATAGTGGTGGGTTGTGCAGTAGTCGAGGTCGGTGGGACAGGCGGAGGGGATGGTGACTGAGGCGGTGCTCGTTGAGCAGAGGTGGTCGGGAAAGGAGGGGCGGCCGATTGGAAAAAAGCTAGGGTTTCTGTTAGGGTAGTTTTCTAGGTTTTGGAGAGAGAGAGTTATATTTATATATGAGAGAGAGGGGGCTATCCCCAAGAATTAGGGCGGCTAGGGCTCCTTGGGATGGGGGACATATTAACATGAAGGAATGTAGGGTGTAGATAGGCTAGGTTGGGTCTAGTTTTGGGGGAGGTTGGGTCCTTACACTCCTTTTATCAAAATTAGTATAAGTGATGCTCTTTAATTAATTGAGAATACATAGATTTAAAATTGGGTGGGACACAAGGGTCATGGACGTAGTAGACTCAGATAGAATAATGTCAATATTTGGGTTGAACAAAACGGGTTTAGATTGGGTCTACAATTTTGATTGGAACGGACAAAGATGCGAAGTTGGATTTATTTGGATTTAAAGATGTACGTTTGTAATGAATATTATTTGACTAAAATGAAGCAAATTAGATAGTATATATGAGTTACACAAGGGTCAGAATGGAAGGCTAGTATATCCAAAAAAAGTGTATAAAATTTGTTTGAAGGTAGATGCTAGTGTAGCGCTCCAATATCGAAGCAACGGTAATGTGCACTAAGTGATACAAGTATTGCTCAAAAATCTAAAATACTATGTTCTAATTTTAACTGACTCCAAATTAATCCTAGTCTCTCTATCTAAGCTAAGAAGACCTAAATTTGGTCGAGGAGGTTTACACTCTTGCTGAATTGTGCACTGAGGATACTGTACAGAGTTGCTGCAGGGTCATTACCTGTATGGCTTGCTGATAGTTGCTGTCTGCACTGTGCTTGAGCTGAATGCATACTGCCTCAAGCCCCCTTATCACACACAGCTTACACACTCACATGTAATATATCCATATATACACTCTTCTCATATGTATATATATATATATATATATATATACAAACACACCTATACACACATAATTATATCACTCATTTATATGTATAGATAACTATACATATAGATAACTCATAAATACTCTTGCACTTATAGATATAGTATCTCATATATACTATACATATAGACATATAGCTATATACACATCTATATTATACATAATATATCATATATATAAATATACATAAGTCACATGCATTGAGAAACAATGAAGCAAACATGTGGAGTGCATCGCACCCGTATCACACTAGATTTATGATACACTTACGATACGAGTCCACCACACAACCAAACATACCCCGAAGGACACGAACAAGTCTAAAATAATATATATGAACAATACGAAGAGTCAGACATACATCTACATATCTGTGTCAAAATATGACATGCACAAATTCCCGTGTCGGAGAAAAACACCCAATTCAATATGTATCACCAAATTATTGGGATACAGCCTACACGTATCCAATTGTGGACACAACACTAGCCACACATAATCAAACACATGTCAATTTGGTCTAATTGACCAATTGACCAAAACAACATGTGTCAGTCTCAGAATTTCCCTAAAATTAACACAAAATACACCATAACTTCCTCCATAGGCCTCTTATGAACCTAATTTCAATTTCTATTGGTATCATATGCATGTGGGGTGGTTCCTTATGGTTAAATATCAGATTTAGAATCTAATTAGAGGGGAAAAAATGAATTATACCTATTGGGAGATGAATTCCCAATGCAACCTCTATATTGGGTAAAATGAGCCTTCAACTTGTAGATCCTTGCTCCTCTTTGTAAATCCTTGCTTTCTCCTTGTATATCCATGCTCTAATAGCCTCTAATAGTGATTTGGAAAGAAATTGAGAAAACATTTGGTAGGAATTTGATGAAATTTGGTTGAAAAAAATTCTAGATCTAGATTTGGAATAAAAAATAAAGAGAGAGAAAGTTTTTACCCCCTTTATATAGGCCTCACTTGCTCCCTCCCTCAATCTACTATGTAAAGTCTAAAATATCCCTTGGGGCCTCATGAAGAAATTAATTAATGAGGGAAAGTTCTAGTCTAATGGGTTTAACATAATTAATCATCCTCCTAATAATTGAGCTTCTAATTATTGGGCTCAATTCTAACTAGAATTAAATGTTGGTCCATGGATCTAATATAACTAGTTAGGTCCACTAACACAAGTCAAAAAATAAATCTAATATGCTAACAATAAATAAATAATACAATAAATAAATATTCAATATACACAATATTTAATTAATTACCAAATGACTAAAATATCCTTTCCTAGAAAATATGGTAGTGACACATTTCCCCTAATTGGCTCACACAGGTGTTTGCGGTAGAAAAAGAAAAAAAATGAAAGATGTATTCAAGACAGGGTTTATACAGGACCCGTGTTTTTTTGTTTACAAACAAACTTGTACAATGTAATCCTATACGAGGATGTGGGAGTACAATTTATTTAATCTGGGTATAAATTGCTATAGGTGTCTGATCTGCAGTCGATCACTTTAGCCCTTGGACCACACAATGGTGAAGAAGTGCCGTAGAAGACAGGAACCAGCCTCGGAGGTTGCAGAAAAGGGTGGATGCACGATGCCCAGGTCGCCGATCCCTATCCTTTGCCTGAGCTCCGGGTTCCTCTCTCTCTCTCTCTCTCGATCTCCTCTCTCCTTGCTCAATCTTCAATTGTTCGACCTCTTCTCCGAGTCTTCAATTGTTCGATCTTCCAATTTTTTGACCTTTTTCCCCATTGATAGGGGTCTCTATTTATAGAGTTTTAGTGATAGTGACCACTCAGTTGGTGTAAAAACCGAGGAGTGAACAATACTGTACCCTTTTACACGACGGTTAAAGTAACCAATGCCTGCGTATGGATGATCTTTTGAATGAGCGTGTGACGCGGGTCCAACTAAGGGACACAACGCGTACAATTGCTACGAAGATCACGGCATAAGAGCCACGTAGGTAGGTATCCCCCGTGTAGAAGAGGTGGGCGTAAAAGCCGATGTCTGTCACCGTGGCATAGAAGCCAAGTTGGCATAGAAGCCGGATAGGCATAGAAGCCGAACAGGCGTTGAAGCCGAACAGGCATAGAAGCCGAACAGGCATAGAAGCCGAATGGTCGTAGAGACTGAGTGGGCGTTGAAGCCGAACGGGCGTTGAAGCCGAATAGGCACAGATCCTGAGTGGGCGTAGAAGCCGCTGCATACCGTGCCAAAATGCTGATGTGGACGTCTTTAGCCAGAATCAAGGCTTTTGAAGATATAATCAAATCCCTTGCATTAAATGCAGAGATTTGCCATCACCTTGTGCATTAAATACGGAGGCGTATTTTTTGAAGGTCTGCAGCTCTTCTGTGTGTTCGTCGCAGAGACGTGCCTCGAGAAGACCGTTACCGCCTTGTGCGCCAATCGTAGAGACGTGCCTCGAGCCCTACGCAACGTGCAACTTTTGACGTGGCAGGCGGTTTGTCCGCTGTGGAGCGTAAACAGCTCACGTCTGCCCGTGTAAAACAAGGCGGTGTATCCCCTTGCACGCGAAAGAGCGGTTTATGCTGAGGGGACTTCAGTAAACGACGGCTTGGTAATATTTTAACCAAATCCTCTGCATTAAATACAGAGATCCGCCATCATACTGTGGAGTACGTCCCGAGGGGTCTGCCACCGTTTCCAGCCGTCGTCTGGGTAGCCGTGCAGCACTTTTTGTCAGGAGTCAGAGGTCAGATTCACTGCGTGACTTGACAGGTTCATTTCGGGGAAGACGAAGCGTTCCTCGTACGCTTTAATGCTGCTTTGAGAGCGGCTGAGTTTTACGCCATGGAGGCGATAAAAAACTCTGTTTATGCTGGGGCGGCCTGGACGTACTGTACTTACGCGGATGGTCCTTTGAGCTCATATTTCACGCTGTGTTTGGCGGAAGAGCTCTGTTGCACGTTCGATGGCTCTGGAGGCCTCTGTTTACGCTGCTCTGCATTAAGATGCTGCGTAGATCCTCCCAGCCTATTTTTCATGCTTCTTCAAGACCCCCTTCAAAGCTTTTAAATTCCTCAGAATTTGAAACGCTTTGAATGAAGCATGAATGGCCCCTCGTAACTCGAAACGTTTTTGTGTGGAGCGTTGAAACGGTCGATGCTGACTTTATGGCAGATTTATTGGGGACCGCTGTGATCTCTTTCGCCTATAAAAAGGCTGGGGGGGGTAACCTGTTTTCCCCACATTCCCATCATCATGCAGAGATGATCGCCGGAGTTCGTCGGGTCGATCTGAGGAAGAAGGAGATCATGTCCTTCCAGCATGTAGGGAGCCAAAAAAGACGGCGTCTTCGAGCAAGTGTCCACTGCAACGATGGATCATGGAAGGATATCTTAGCCTCCCTTGCTTGGGATAATCAGCAACTTTATGCGGCATGTCACTCAGAGAGTGGGGAGGGGTTACATTTGACCAGGCCGCTTGCAAGTGGCGCCTTCTCCCGGTACCTCCGGTGACGAGAGGCAGACATACCGGCCAGAGTGACGCAAGGAGCTTGGGATCTGTAAAATCTATGCAAGCCCCAACTCTGTCGTGTCCCGCCGGTGATCATTGCCATGTCAGCCAGTTTGCAGGAACTGACTGGCTGCTGGAGAAGATGGATGAAGAATTGACGCCCAGGCGAGAACCTGTCAGAACAGCTTCTGGGCGATCTTCAGACGACGATGAGGAAATCCTTTGTAGAAGGGATTTCCCTCATATGTAATCACGGAAAATAAAGAAAAATCCCCTGTAGACAGGATTTTCCTCATATATAATTGTGATTTTAACTTTAATAAAGTCGTCTTTCTTCTCTACATATGATCGTCTTTGCCATACGTTGCTGTGAAGTCTGAATATGTGTAGCTTCGACACGTCTGATTCTTTACGCTGACTCTGATAGAAAGAGTACTAGGCCCTGTCCATAGAACACTGTTGAGCATTTTGAACGTTTAGAACTGTCCTGTTGCTAGGACTGAGGGACCGCGTAGAGTTTTTCTGATGAACAGAACTTTTGTTCAGACTTCGTCTTCAAGAATGATCTCTCGAAACTTCCTTGGAACAGGGTCGAGGCTTTGGCCGTCAAAAACTGAATTGCCATCTTGATAGACGAGATGTTCAGACTGGAGTCTGGATGAACCTCCAATTTTGGACCCGAGAAGAGTAATTTCTCAATGTTTGAACTCTGCATGCTTCGGGTACTTGGGATGCTTTGGGTCAAGAACGAGTATCTTCTGTGTGAACTCTTTGTAATTGACCGCTTGGAGAACTTGTTCGGATATACGGAAAGTCAGAGATCCGTAGTGTAGATAAGCTGGGAATCCTGAGTTCATAGCTTATTGAGCGTAGAAAGCCACCGAGCGTGAGATCGTAGGTTTGTATCTGCTAAGCGTGAAGTCGTAGGTTTGTAGCCTCTCGAGCATGAAAGCTACTGAGCACAAAAGGCATCCGGGCGTAAAACCATAGACTTGTAGCTTGCGAGCGTAAAACCGTAGATCCGTTGCTGTCGAGCGTAGAAAGCTCTTTAGCGTAGAACCACGAACCGGCTTTGCACGAAAAACTTCTTGAATTTGCTGACCGTTCATTTTTCGAGGGTAGTGGGCTGACGTAGCATCCAATCATAACCAAATATTAATTCACAAGATTTGGTTAGGGTTTCGAGGAATCCGTCCGAGGATTCGAGGAGTCGATCCGAACCCTATATATATGCCGAGGTTTTGAGAGAAAACTTTTCATCCGTGTTCTGCGAAAGAGAGTCTTCGTCTGTTCGAGTTTTTCTCCGTTGCTTCTCCGAGCACTCAGAGTTTTCAGAAATGGCGCCGAAGCAAACCCCCTCCGCTAAGGGAAAGAGTGTAGGTTCTTCTTTCCATTCTTCCGCCCCGGTGAGGGAGTCTTCGGTCGGGCAAGGCAAACTTTATTCTGAGCATAGTATCCCGCCGACGAGCAGCGCTCCCGGTCTTAGAGGTAGAGCCTTCGGGATGACAAAGAACGACAAAAAATCCTTCGCACACGTTGAACGTGACCGCGCTAGGTCGTCTTCTGTGCTGACAGCCTCTTTGAGGAAGATGATGCACTGAGACGTTTTCATCTTTTATGCCCACATTTCTAATGTGCCAGCGTAAGGGCTCCATCGTTTTCCCAGTTCTGGGCGTAACAGCTCCGACTGCCGAAAACGTGGTGTATGCTATATAAAATTTTAGTTTTACGCCTGTGGACGGAACCTCTGGCGTAGTAACAAGAATTTTGTCAGCCCGACGTAAAGCATGGGTCGTATGCCGCCCATTACGCCTTAGGATGACACTTCTGGCGTAAAATGGCCAAATTTGTTCAGTCTTGGCGTAAAGCACAGACTGTCGTTTCTTAGTCCTCATGCTGTAAGATTTGTTATAATGTGTTTCTCGTACTTTTGCAGTTAATTTGGGTGAGTCTCCACTGGCCGAGGTGATGGGTTCCGCTGCCGGGATGCTGCACTCAAACTATCTGGAGGATCTGTCCCACGTGGCATTTCCTATCTCTGGACCCCAGTATCCTGAGGGAAGGGAGATTTTGATATCGGCCCCGAGCGAGCGGACGCTGCTGAATATGATTAACGGGGAGCCCCTGACTTATATAGACGGGGAGCAGTACATAAAGCCAGCTTTTTTCTTTGGGGACATGATTAATAAACGGTCCCAAACGAAGCCTAAGAGAGAACCTTGGGTATTTCTTGCCGGGAACCTGGTTTTGTACCTGCCGACGATGCCGAAGGATTATCCCATCTCGGCCTTCTTCCATGCGACACACCCTAGGAGAATGTCGTGGATCCTGACGCCCGATCTTCACGACAAACCGGGGAAGATCTTTCATCTGAAAGGAGCTGACCAGGGGTCGTTCGTCAGCCGTCCTTCTGGCCTCGTGACGTCGTTCAGGGGACTGTGCCCGGATAGTGCCCCGAGCGAGGACAGTCTAGTGATCCAGCCGGTCCAGTTGCCGACTTTCTGTAATGGCTTCATGGGGCGAGGGGGAGTATATCCCAAGGAAAATCCTCGATGAAACGGGTGGGTCACTCCAACAAACCGTCGATGGGCCTGCCTAGTTGACTGGGCCTTGAAGCACTGTCAGAGAGAGCTGGAGTGCATTGGGCTGTATGCCGCTGTGAGCGCGACCAGTATTGGGTTGCCTCCTAACCCTAACCTATACTTGGCACTGATGGAGCGATACATTTCGCTCACCGGGACTTTCGCCACTCCGCTGGGGGAGTTAGGATTGGCCCTCCATGAGATGGCAGTGATCTCGAGGCTGCCGATGGGGGATATCCCATATGAAGAGTATGTCCCCACCAATCGGGAGTTGGGGGATTCGGACCCTCGGGTAGTAGAGGTGTATCAGGAGCTGATGTGCCACTACTTCGCGTGCACTACTTTTTATGATGAGCCTTCTGATTTGGCCCATACCACCAAGTGGACGTCCTACCTCTTCTTCCATCGGGCCAGGGCCGCCAAGCCGGAGAAAGTTTCGTGGGGCAAGGATGAGCCCGTAAATTGTTTGGGCGTGCTTAGTGCCCAGGTCGTCGAGGCTCTTATGGATGACGCCAAGGCTCCGGACCAGATTCTTGACGACGGGGTAGAAAAGTATCCCGAAGGCACTAAGGACTATAGCTACTTGAGGTGTTGCCGCAGGCCTCTGTCTAAGGAAGCCCAGCTGGCCGGTTTCCTCTCCATATGGCTGCGTCGAGTAGTGGTGCCCGGCACTGCATCTGCGGACCGCATTCACCGGAATATCCTGTGGCCCGCGGTGCGTCTGGTGTTTGGGGCAAGACTGGGCTTGCTCCCTGCTATGGTGTGCCGTATACAGGCTGGCCTGAGGGCCATGACTGACGGGCTGCTCGCCGATGAGACTCGGCGTGAAAGCTTTCCCAGGGTGGAATTACCATACCTGTATTTAATGGGATGGTTAATTCTCCACAACCCTCGGGTGATGTCCCCTGGCTCCGGTAGTAGCCCGGGGGGTAGCTTCCTGCTGAATTACAAGGATTCTTCCTGGAATGTGAACACAGTTTTAGACTGTAGGCTGACACTGGGCCTCAGTCACGGTTGGAAGCTCCTTTGCATTGTCCCCTCAGTACATCGTAATCAATCGGGGGTTAGGCTGGAGGATTCAGGCGGAGAGAAGACCAATCTTTCTCCGGAGGCTTTCAAGTGGTTGATCTGTATCAGGCCTTCCCACTTGTTGTATAGAAGTGAAGATCATTGCTTCTTCGAGCCTTACTTGCCTAGTCGGTTTGCAAGGCAATTTGGGTACGACCAGTTGCACGTGGGCAATGCCGTCACCAGCTTCAGGTCTAGGGGCGGACTCATCGATGGAGCCAGACGATGGCGATATTTCGTCATGGGATGTACTGGAGCAATCTTTACCGTGTCGGTCGTCACACCCTCCACGGAGCTGCGCATCTTACATTCGTATGCCCAGTTTTACATGGCGGTTAACACCTTCCACCGTGATTTTGACATGCATGGGAGTTTTAGGGTGCCGTCTTCCATGCCTGGGGGAAGAGTCGAAGTCCCTTCGGTTTCTCCTGACGAGGGTGAGGAGTTCGCTACTCCTGATGAGCCGTTGGTGTCGGTACCGAGGTGTGAAGTGCCTCTGCCTGCGGGGGCCTTGGTAGTCTCTGGGAAGCGAAGGGTTGCTGCTCCCAAGGAGGTTTCTCCTCGCAAGAGGAAGAGGACGGTCAATCGTTCTCTTCGAATTCCTGGCATCGAGGCTCCTAGAGAGGAATCTGCTGTTTCGCCTGTCGAGGATGTTTTCTTGATCAGAGGTTCCTCGCCTTCTAGGAAGGGACCCTTAATTTCGGCCGGCGGTGCCGGGATACTTCGTCTTGAGGATGCCGTCGCCGCTACTGCCTCCGGTAGTGGTACGAGATTGCCGGTGTGGCCGAGGCAGATGGGAGAATCTTCCCTTAGACCAGCAACGGATGAAACCCCTGCCGTGTCCGTGAGTATGCCTGGCGAGGTTCCAGCTGACAAACCTCGACCGCGTCTTGGTAGAGCTCTTGGCGATGTCGGTTGGCCCACGCCCTTCTCCAGGTATGACAGTTCGCATTACATCATTAAGGCATGATTTAGCTACCTTGGCTGCAGATACGTCGTATATACCGCTGGCCACTGGTAAATATCATCTTTAGGTCTTCTTTTTAGAAAGAGTACCATTATATTGATATCAACTCCCTTGTCCTCTTCCCAGGGGATGGCGTCCATGGGGAATACAGCTTTGAAGCGCCTTCTGGCTCTGCTCCGGCTCCTGGCGATGATACGGAGGCGTTTGACCTTGAGGAGGAAATATCTTCGGGGGCCGGTTCGCCTGTTGAAGAGGCTTTGATATCCCAAGAAGAGGGAGAGCCTACCGTTGCGACCACTTCGGTCGACGTGCCTCTTTTGGTTGCACCACCTGTCGAGGCGACGGTTGTGACTACTTCGTCCGCAATCGTTCCTGGAGGGGGACTTGCCAATGCTGTGGCCACTCCTGGCGCCCAATCGGATCTAGCTGCGTTGACTGAGCAATATACCAGCGTCTTCTATGCTACCTTGAAAGCGCTGGTACCGATGGTGCTGAAGGGGAATCTGGATCTCGAGCGCCTGAAGAAGTCCTCTCGGATTCTGATAGAGGCGATCCGGGATTTTGACGGCACCGGGATAGCTGATGCCCTGGAGGCGATGGTTAATGGTTTGGAGCAACCCATTAACGAATATCTGTGGCTAACTCGGGGCGGTATTGAAGCTGAGGTCCAGTCCAGATATGACTTCATGACTGCGCGGTTTGCCAAACAGATGGAGAGCTTGGAAAAACTCGTTCAAACACGTCAGCTGGAGATGGACGAAAGAAAGACCGTCGAGGAGGAGGCCCTTGCCCTTCAACTGAAGTGCCAATCCGAGCATGAAGGGAACGTAGCGAAGGCTCGCAAGTTGAGAGAGAAGCTCGCTCAGGCGGAGGAGTGGGTTTCCCAATCGTTGGCAGGTCTAGACGTAGCGACCGCTCGATTGAGTGCAGCGCGACGGGATCTGGATCGTGCAGAAGCTGCCCGCGCGGGTGTTCGTCGGGCGAGGGCCGAGTTGTCCCTCAGGGGAGACAACGAAGCATGGCTGGAGCAGGCCCGTGCTGATGCCTTGGCCTGCAGGGATGAGAGGATAGCTGTACTGGCGCAGCAGATTCACAATCTGATCGCTCCCCCACAATGATGTACCCTTTCTTCTTTTTGCTTCCCAGTGTAATTCTGCTCTTTCTTGGGAATAAAGCGAACTCTTTTCTGACTTTGTGGACCCATCATTTCGGAATGTAAATGACAGGTTTGGGCGAGAGTGATATCAGAGGTAGTATGGACGTGATAAACTCTCAAGAAACTCTAGCAGGACATATTTATTCAGAGGTCATACGGACATGATAGAATATGCTTTGACTAAGGTTTGTAGGTAAGATACTATCAGAGGTGATATGGACATGATAGGCTCTCAAGAAACTTTAGCAGGACACATTTATTCAGAGGTCATACGGACATGATAGAATATGCTTTGACTAAGGTTTGTAGGTAAGATACTATCAGAGGTGATATGGACATGATAGGCTCTCAAGAAACTTTAGCAGGACACATTTATTCAGAGGTCATACGGACATGATAGAATATGCTTTGACTAAGGTCTGTTTTGGAAGTAGTTTTGTCAGAATTGAGGTTTCCGCTATATTCTACCCGAGCAGAGGAGATTAAGCATAGTACCTTTTTAGGAATTTGCCGTTGATAGGAGCCATTAACAGGTCTCCATTAGGCTGGTCTAACCTGTAAGCGCCATTTGAGAACGTTGTCTCGACCACATAAGGACCTTCCCATTTGGGCTGGAATTTGCCTTTACTCCTGTGGGTAAGAATCATCGGCCTTCTTACGGCTAGAACTAGCTCGCCGACTTTGAACACTCTTTCCTTTACTTTATGATTGCAAGCTCTAGAAATGCGTGCTTGGTAGAACGCGATGCACTGTCGAGCTTGGAGGCGTTTCTCGTCTAATCCTTCTAGCTCCTGAAGTCTTAAAAGGTCGTTCTTCTCTTGAGTCAGCTCGTTAGCCATGGCTATTCTGAGTGACGGGATTTGGACTTCAATGGGGAGAACTGCTTCGCTCCCGTAGACCAGTGAGAATGGAGTACAACCTGTCGGTGTTCGTACCGTTGTACGATATGCCCAAAGGCATTCGCCCAGTCTCTCATTCCAATCTCTCTTGTTTGAAGAGACGTACTTCTTCAAGAGTTTGAAAATGGTTTTGTTGAAAGCTTCCGCCAAACCATTAGCAGCTGGATAATATGCCGTAGAGGCAACATTATGTATCCGATTTTTATCGCAAAATCGATGAAACGCTTGACTGATGAACTGAGGCCCATTGTCGTGAATTATCCTCCGAGGTACCCCGAAGCGATAGATGATGTCACTACCACATTTTCTAAAAAAGGGTATTTTGGTAATTTCCTATTTAAATAAATAGTGTGCATGGTAAATAATTATTTGTTGTATTATTTAATTGTTGTTAGTTATTATTTAATTATTTTGGACTTATTTTAGTGGACCCAACTAGTTTAGTTTGGACCCATGGACCAACATGAATTAACTAGTTAGACTTGGCCCATTTAGAAAGCCCATAGTTAAGGAGATGGATTAAATTAATTAAATGATTAGACTAGAAGCTTCCTTCCTTAATTATTTCTTCATGAGAGGCCCCAAGGGGTACATTGGACATTTTACAATTGCTTGGGGGAGGGGCTATGGCCGGCCTATTAATGAGGGGGGGAAATTTCTCTCTCCTCTCATTTCATTCCAAATCTAGATCTAGAATTTTCCCACTACCAAATTTCCTCCATTCCCAATCCAATTCCCTACCAAATTCATTCCAAATTCTTTCCAATTCACCATTAGAGAAGAAGAAAGCAAGGATCTAGAAAAAGGAAGCAAGGATCTACAAAGAGGAGCAAGGATCTATAATTTGGAAGCAAGTTTATCTCAATTGGAGGTTTTATTGGGAATCCATCTCCCAATAGGTATAATTCAGTTTTTCCTATTTTAATAGCTTCTAAATCTGGGATTTAATCATGTAAAATCAACCTATATGTATGTACTACCCATAGGACTTTATTTTGTGTTCATAGGAGACCCATGGAGAAAGTTATGGTGCTTTTTGTATCAATTTTGTTGGAATTCCGAATTTAGATTTTGTTGTTTGTGTCAATTGATCCTATAGATCAATTGGACATGAGATTTATGTTTGAGGCTAGTGTCGTGTCCATATTGGGATAAACGTGGTTCGTATCCCAACTATTTGGTGATACGTGTCATTTGGGGGTTTTCCTCCGACACGGGGCTTTGAACATGTCGTATTTTTGACACGGACACATAGATCTACTTTTGACACTTTGATTTGTTCATAAATATTATTTGTGATTTTTTTGTGTCCTTCGGGGTGCATTTGGTTGTGTGTTGGACTCGTGTCGCATGCGTATCCTAGATCTAGTGGGATACGGTGAGATACTCTCCAATTGTGTGTATTTTGCATAGATCTAATTAATTATGGTTCAATTCTTCTTTTATAATTAGTAAATATATATGGATATTATATATTTATTTTGTGTATTTATTATAGTAATTATTGTAGCATAGATCTATATTTTTGTGTGTGCTAATATAATGTACAATATAATATGTAGCTTTCTTGCATGCAAATATATATGTTACTACTTGTTAAATAATATAATTTATACATAAAATATTTTATAAAATATATTTATGTGTTTGATTGTGTAATTGTATTATTTATAATTATTATGAACTTATTGTATATTAATGTATATATTTTAGGTGTGCTTCTAGCCATATAAAATATATACATTAATATGTACATGAGTTTGTAACAATTGGTATTTAATTATAAGTGTAGATGTGTATATATATAAGTATATAATTATTAGTTATTTAATTATATTGTATTGTGATTTTATTGTATATATATATATTGTTATATATATATATATATATATATATATATATATATATATATATATATATATATATATATATATATATATATTTTGATTGTTTTAGTAACAGTGAATTAATGACAGTAAAACTCTCATTAATTAGCCGATACAGCAGCCGCTGTAACTTTGTGCATTTAAATGCATTTAATGACAAATCTGTCATTAATTAGCAGTGGGCGGGTCTGAGCGGATTTTCCGCGACAGTCTTTCTGCGACGGTTTTAAACTGTCAGCGATCCAGTCGGCAGTAGGAATTGTATTCATTTTTTTCTGCGACAGTTTTACGGTGACAGACGAAACTGTCACTATTAGCCGTTTTAATTAAATTGTATTCTTAGCTCACTGTTTTCAGTGACGCTTTTACAGATTTAATGTATATATTATATATTGTATTTGTATATATTTATATGTATATATATGTGTGTTTTGTGAGGTATAATAATTGTTATAATATAGTATTTTAATTATATGAATATTGGGTTGTATATATATATATTTAAGGTATATATTAATTGTATTATTAGTATACTTTGTGTGAGTTTCTTTTGGAATCTAATTTGATTCCTAAATTGTTGTATTTTATTTTTATATTATTTTATGGATGTTTTGTGAGGTTGACTTTGGGTTTGACCATGTTTGACTTTAGTGGACTTTAGAGTTGACCATAGTTGACTTTTGCCTTAGAATTGAGTTATTAACCTAGAAGTTGTCTAGTTTGACTTGTTCTCTTTCCGGGACCTTGTTTTAATGTTGTATTCCATATCTAGGTCTTCGAGGCACCGAGTCAGACATTTGTGAGACTGTTCATTGGACTTCAGGCGAGTACATTCTCTGATAGTTTCTCATTTATGATATCCTCTATGTTCGTTGTATCTAGTGTAGATTTACATGTTCTCTTGACACTATTGTTACACGGATTGGTATATCCGGATCTCGTCATGAGATGTTATTCCTTGGTATATGGTGTATATGGTGCAAGTATTGTTTCATTGGTTATCTTGTACATGTACAGACACCGATTTTCGGGAGGAGTCGCTCTCTTCTTGGGGAATCTCGTGCCATAACGTACCGTGGTTGGATCTATTATACCAGTCGGGGGTGGAGAGTATTTTAGTGTAGATATGTGATCATACCCTCCTTGTGCATGTCTTATTCCTTGTGAGTGTTGATCATACACCGCACGTATAATCAGCCAGGCCATTATACTCTTGTGCAAGTTCCCAAGCCGATCACATGTTAAAGCTAGTACTCACACACTTAGTCATTAGTATTCTTGTTCCATCTGCATATTGTTCATTATTGTATTTCTTTCCGGTACTTCCTTATTGTCTATACATTTTTTGTATCTATTTATGCATCTTGTTTATCCACAGCTATTTACTGTTACATAGTTTTTATCATTATTTGAGAACTGCTGTTAGGTTTGTACTCTGCTCCTTCCTGACTGGAAATATTTTTCCAGATGACACTGAGGAGTACCCTACCTACTATGGACCCCAGGATGTTGTGGGTTTAGATTCTGAGACCCTGGCTCAAGAGGGACTTATCCCAACTGAGACAGTTGACCCTGGAGTTGTAGCTTTATAGTTTTGTAGTATTCTTTTGTACTGGATTTGTCTCCAGCTTATTTCTGTTTTTCTTCAGACTCATTGATGTATTATTTTAGACTCATGAGTTGTATTGTGACTATTCTATTCTTTATCTGATTCGTGCTCATTCTATCTTAGTTCTGTGATTGAGTATTTTATCATTATTGGTGGTTCATTATATTAGATAGATTATCTAGACAGCGTTCTACCGTCGATTCTGCGGCGTAGGCTGGGCGTTGTTTCCGACTAGTACCCTTACACCGGGTGCGGGACGTGACACGTTTTTGGTGGTGGCCCATGCAGGTCTAGCTTCACAAGTATGTGATGTCGTGGTAGTGCGACAACTTAGTTGTACTACTGTGAGCCTGCAATAGGATATAGGATATAGGATATAGGCTGAGATACTCAATCACATCTAGGAAAATTCTTTTGATTCAACTATTCTCCTTTGATATTGATACTTGATCCCTTAAACTGTCCTTTCCTTGATGTCTTACATCTTGTGCCATATTGATTCTTTCTTTCGCTTTGTCTCAGGATGCCGCCTAAGACTAGATTACAGCAAGGGAGAGCAGTTTCTGAGAGGTCTGCGACATTCCGAGGGCCTGCACCAGTCACTTCTCCGGTGATTGGAGTGTCAGCTGCTTTCGGAGGTCCACCACCTACTCAGAGGACTGTGCCAGCTGTATCTGAGGGGCTTCCACCTCCACCTCCTGTGCCAGCAGAGGCGTCACAGATGTTTACACCGTTTCGTGAGATGCTCGAGGCACAGAGGGCTCAGTCGGAGGCACATCAGAGGCAGACCGACGTTCTACGACAGGGCATCGAGAGTGCTCATCAGCTTGCTCGTGCTGTAGTCGAGAGAGGAGTTCCGATCCAGCAACAGGTTGTTCCTCAAGTTGCTCAGCTTCGACCAGGCAACATTCAGGACTTCAAGAAACTGGAGCCTAGGGTTTTCAAAGGGACGGAGGGCATCGTCTATGCTGATGATTGGCTCGAGGACATTGAGCGTCTTATGAGGGTGTCCCATCTTTCTGAAGATCTGAAGGTTGAGGCGGTAGGACTTCAACTGTTCGACGTCGCTCCTACTTGGTTCAGGAATGAGCCGGTTCTGGTTGACGCAGGACAATCTTGGGAGGTATTCAAGGATCTTTTCAAGAAGAAGTTTTTTGCTCGGATAGACAGGCTTGACTTGGGGAGACAATTTGAGAGTCTCATTCAGGGGAGCATGTCTGTGGAGGAATACGCTGCGGAGTTCGGTAGGCTGAGCCGATTTGCACAGTATCTGGTGAGGGAGCCGGAGGTTCGAGCTATTCGTTTTTGAGAGGGTCTAAACTGGGAAGTGAAGATTCTCATTCCGTCTTTTTATGAGACATACTCGGAGATACTTGCGGAGGCACGCAAGGTTGAGCGGGATCTGGGTTTGAAGACCAAGAGAGACCGTGATTCTTTTCTGGGGGCCAACGGCAGTGCAGTATCTGCCAAACGTCCTCATTTCCAGTCCAGACCTTTCCAGCAGCCACAACAGAACCAGACTCCAGCTAGAGCGCCTTTTCATCAGGCACCTCAGCAGCAGAGACAGTTACAGCAAGCTCTATGCAACTTCTGCAAGAAGCCCGGCCACATCTGGGAAGTTTACAGAAAGAGGCTAGGAGTTTGTTTGTATTGTGGTACTGAAGGGCATCAATTGAGGGAGTGTCCTCGTCGTGCAGTTCAGGGAGCAGCTCCAGCTCCGAGGGCACAGACGAGACCACCTGCAGCACAACCGAGGGGACCGCTTCCGACACAGCAGCAGCGTTTTGTCCAGCATCAGCAGGGAGGTGCTCGGCAGGGACGAGCGTTTGCTATGACCGTCGAAGAGGAGGAACCCACCGGAGATGTCATTGCAGGTTCTATTCTTCTTGATTCCATTCCAGCTTTACCTTTGTTTGATAGTGGTGCTTCCCATAGTTTTGTATCTGTTTCTTTTGCTCTAAAGCATGGTTTGGTAGCCGAGTCTTTGCTTAGGACTTGCAAGATCATGACCGGGGGAGGCATTATCCTGGTTAATAATATTTGCAAGGATCGGAGAGTTACTCTGGGAGGCCGGGAGTTGAGTGCGTGTCTACTTGTAATGCCACTTCCGAGCTACGACATTGTACTCGGGATAGATTGGTTGAGTAGGCACCGTGCTAGCATAGATTGTAGAAGAGGTAGAGTTTTGTTTGGTTCGCCAGGAGAGCCAGAGTTCTAGTTTGCTAGAGGAGCTGCAGAGCAGGGAGAAGGCATTATTTGTGGAGCTATGGTGGAAGACAAGGAGTTGCCGCATCCGTTAATAGCAGAATTCTTGGATGTGTTTCCTGAGGAATTGCCAGAATTGCCGCCAGATCGAGATGTTGAATTTTCTATAGACTTGGTGCCAGGTGTAGAACCAATTTCGCAGCATGTCTATAGAGTAAACAACAGCGAGCTGGTCGAGTTGAAGAAGCAGGTGGACGAATTGCAGGATAAGGGGTTTATCAGATCGAGTTCTTCACCATGGGGAGTCCCGGTATTATTTGTACCGAAGAAGGATGGATCGGTGCGTATGTGCATTGATTACAGGGCTTTGAATAATCTCACTATCAAGAATAAGTATCCTTTGCCACGGATTGATGATCTGTTTGATCAGTTGAGTGGTGCGAAGGTATTTTCTAAGATAGATTTGAGATCGGGCTACCATCAGGTGAAGGTGAAGCCGGAGGACATACCGAAGACTGCTTTTAGAACTCGGTATGGTCAGTACGAGTTTATGGTGATGCCGTTTGGTTTGACTAATACACCGGCGGTATTTATGAACTTGATGAACAAGGTGTTCCACCAGTACCTTGACAAGTTCGTGGTGGTGTTCATCGACGACATACTTATATACTCGAAGACACCGGAGGAGTATGAGGAGCATTTGAGGATTGTGTTGGATGTGCTGAGGAAGGAGAAGTTGTATGGGAAGTTGTCCAAATGTGAGTTTTTCTTGGACAAGGTGGAATTCTTGGGGCATGTTGTGACTGGTGATGGTATTTCAGTGGATCCGAAGAAGATTTCAGCAGTGGAATCTTGGAAGACTCCGAGTTCGGTAGCAGAGATCAGGAGTTTCTTGGGATTGGCAGGCTACTACAGGAAGTTTGTGCAAGATTTTTCGAGGATTGCCGAGCCGATGACCAGACTCACAAGGAAGGATGTGGAGTTTGTTTGGACGGAGGATTGCCAGGTTGCTTTTGAGGAGTTGAAGAAGAGGTTGACGTCTGCTCCTATTTTGACGTTGCCATCAGGGTCCGGAGGTTTCACTATTTATAGTGATGCATCGGGGAAGGGTTTAGGTTGTGTTCTTCAGCAGCATGGGAAAGTGATTGCCTATGCATCCAGGCAATTGCGTCCTCATGAAAAGAACTATCCTACCCATGATTTGGAGTTGGCAGCCGTCATTTTTGCTCTGAAGTTGTGGAAACATTATTTGTACGGAGAGCGTGTGGAGATCTTCACAGACCACAAAAGCTTGAAGTACGTTTTCACACAGAATGAGTTGAACATGAGGCAGCGTCGGTGGTTGGAACTGATGAAGGATTTTGATATCTCTTTGCAATATCATCCTGGGAAAGCCAATGTAGTTGCCAATGCTTTGAGCAGGTATCCGGTAGCTATGTTCTTGACGCAGGATCGATATTTGTTGGAGGACTTGGAGAGCTTGGGCATTGAGGTGATTGTTCCTGGTGGTGCTATGCAGATGTGGGGATTGCAGATACATTCAGATTTGATGGATAGGATCAAGGCAGCACAGTATGATGATGTATCCTTGAGGAGTATCAGAGCTCAGGTGAGAGCAGGATTGGAGGATGATTTCACTATTGCAGAGGATGGATCTTTGAGGCATGAAGTTAGATTGTGTGTGCCTAGTGGGGAGTTGTGTGAGGAGGTGTTGCAGGAAGCGCATCGCTCTCAGTATTCCATACATCCAGGTGCTAACAAGATGTATCGGGATATGCGAGAGAGTGTGTGGTGGTATAGCATGAAGAGGGAAGTAGCACAGTTTGTATCCAGATGCTTAGTGTGCCAGCAGGTGAAAGCCGAGAGGCAGAGGCCAGGAGGTTTACTTCAGCCATTACCCATTCCAGAGTGGAAGTGGGAACACATTACTATGGATTTTGTGTCCGAACTTCCACGATCTCCAGGAGGGAAAGACGCGAGTTGGGTCATTGTTGATAGGTTGACCAAGTCGGCCCACTTTTTGCCTTTCAAGGTGGGTTTGTCTACGGAGAAGCTGGCAGAGATGTATGTGAGGCAGATCGTTAGGATACATGGAGTTCCCGTCAGCATAGTCTCAGATCGGGATAGTCGTTTTACTTCTCATTTCTGGAGGAGTTTGCAGGAGAGTTTGGGCACTCAGCTCAAGTTCAGTACTGCATATCATCCCCAGACAGATGGGCAGTCAGAGAGGACTATTCAGACTCTCGAGGATATGTTGCGCACTTGTGTACTAAATTTTGGGGGTTCTTGGGAGGACCATCTCAATTTGGTAGAGTTTGCTTACAACAACAGTTACCAGGCCAGTATAGAGATGTCACCTTTTGAAGCTCTATATGGTCGGAGGTGTCGTACTCCTTTGTCTTGGGACGATATTGGAGAGAGAGTTTTGCTTGGTCCAGAGATGGTTGTGGATGCAGCAGAGAAGGTTCAGTTGATCAGAGACAGACTTCGAGTGGCGTAGGACAGACAGCGGCATTGGGCCGATAGCCATCGGAGACCTTTGGAGTTCGAGGTATAGTTTAGATTTTTGTTTGTTCTTGGTTGTTTGTTATAGATTAAGTTCTTAAGGTGGTGTTTTGTTCTAGGTGGGTGGTTTGGTGTTTCTGAGGATTTCTCTGACACGAGGCACGATTCGCTTCGGTGGAGGCGGAAAGCTTAGTCCGCGATTCATTGGACCTTTCACTATTCTAGAGAGGGTCGGTGCAGTTGCTTATAGACTAGACTTGCCACCTGCATTGGAGGGAGTGCATAATGTGTTTCATGTGTCGCAGTTGAGACGATACGTGGCAGATCCTAGTCATGTATTGGATCACTCAGAGATAGAGGTGGGCCCTACTCTTAACTATCCAGAGCAGCCAGTTGGGATTCTGGATCAGAGAGAGAAGGTGCTGAGGAACCAGACTATTCCTTTGGTGCGCGTCGCATGGAGGCATCACTCTCCGGGGGAGTCTACCTGGGAGAGAGAGGATAAAATGCGAGAGCGTTATCCATATTTGTTTGTACCTTGAGGTATGTTATTTTCTAGTTATGTTCTGTTCATTGTTATGTTCTGTTCATTAGTTAGTTGTGATTTTTTAGTTATGTTCTGTGATTTTCTGGGGGTAGTTTTCGTCTTTGAATTTCGAGGACAAAATTATTTTAAGGAGGGTAGACTTGTCACTACCACATTTTCTAGGAAAGGGTATTTTGGTAATTTCCTATTTAAATAAATAGTGTGCATGATAAATAATTATTTGTCGTATTATTTAATTGTTGTTAGTTATTATTTAATTATTTTGGACTTATTTTAGTGGACCCAACTAGTTTAGTTTGGACCCATGGACCAACATGAATTAACTAGTTAGACTTGGCCCATTTAGAAAGCCCATAGTTAAGGAGATGGATTAAATTAATTAAATGATTAGACTAGAAGCTTCCTTCCTTAATTATTTCTTCATGAGAGGCCCCAAGGGGTACATTGGACATTTTACAATTGCTTGGGGGAGGGGCTATGGCCGGCCTATTAATGAGGGGGGGAAATTTCTCTCTCCTCTCATTTCATTCCAAATCTAGATCTAGAATTTTCCCACTACCAAATTCCCTCCATTCCCAATCCAATTCCCTACCAAATTCATTCCAAATTCTTCCCAATTCACCATTAGAGAAGAAGAAAGCAAGGGTCTAGAAGAAGGAAGCAAGGATCTACAAAGAGGAGCAAAGATCTACAATTTGGAAGCAAGTTCATCTCAATTGGAGGTTTCATTGGGAATCCATCTCCCAATAGGTATAATTCAGTTTTTCCTATTTTAATAGCTTCTAAATCTGGGATTTAATCATGTAAAATCAACCTATATGTATGTACTACCCATAGGACTTTGTTTTGTGTTCATAGGAGACCCATGGAGAAAGTTATGGTGCTTTTTGTATCAATTTTGTTGGAATTCCGAATTTATATTTTGTTGTGTGTGTCAATTGATCCTATAGATCAATTGGACATGAGATTTGTGTTTGAGGCTAGTGTCGTGTCCATATTGGGATACTTGTGGTTCGTATCCCAACTATTTGGTGATACGTGTCATTTGGGGGTTTTCCTCCGACACGGGGCTTTGAACATGTCGTATTTTTGACACGGACACATAGATCTAATTTTGACACTTTGATTTGTTCATAAATATTATTTGTGATTTGTTTGTGTCCTTCGGGGTGCATTTGGTTGTGTGTTGGACTCGTGTCGCACGCGTATCCTAGATCTAGTGGGATACGGTGAGATACTCTCCAATTGTGTGTATTTTGCATAGATCTAATTAATTATGGTTCAATTCTTCATTTATAATTAGTAAATATATATGGATATTATATATTTGTTTTGTGTATTTATTATAGTAATTATTGTAGCATAGATCTATATTTTTGTGTGTGCTAATATAATGTACAATATAATATGTAGCTTTCTTGCATGCAAATATATATGTTACTACTTGTTAAATAATATAATTTATACATAAAATATTTTATAAAATATATTTATGTGTTTGATTGTGTAATTGTATTATTTATAATTATTATGAACTTATTGTATATTAATGTATATATTTTAGGTGTGCTTCTAGCCATATAAAATATGTACATTAATATGTACATGAGTTTGTAACAATTGGTATTTAATTATAAGTGTAGATGTGTATATATATAAGTATATAATTATTAGTTATTTAATTATATTGTATTGTGATTTTATTGTATATATATATATTGTTATATATATATATATATATATATATATATATATATATATATATATATATATATATATATTTTGATTGTTTTAGTAACAGTGAATTAATGACAGTAAAACTGTCATTAATTAGCCGATACAGCAGCCACTGTAACTCTTTGCATTTAAATGCATTTAATGACAAATCTGTCATTAATTAGCAGTGGGCGGGTCTGAGCGGATTTTCCGCGACAGTCTTTCTGCGACGGTTTTAAACTGTCAGCGATCCAGTCGGCAGTAGGAATTGTATTCAGTTTTTTCTGCGACAGTTTTTCGGTGACAGACGAAACTTTCACTATTAGCCGTTTTAATTAAATTGTATTCTTAGCTCACTGTTTTCAGTGACGCTTTGACAGATTTGATGTATATATTATATATTGTATTTTTATATATTTATATGTATATATATATGTATTTTGTGAGGTATAATAATTGTTATAATATAGTACTTTAATTATATGAATATTGGGTTGTATATATATTTTTTTAAGGTATATATTAATTGTATTATTAGTATACTTTGTGTGAGTTTCTTTTGGAATCTAATTTGATTCCTAAATTGTTGTATTTTATTTTTATATTATTTTATGGATGTTTTGTGAGGTTGACTTTGGGTTTGACCATGTTTGACTTTAGTGGACTTTAGAGTTGACCATAGTTGACTTTTGCCTTAGAATTGAGTTATTAACCTAGAAGTTGTCTAGTTTGACTTGTTCTCTTTCCGGGACCTTGTTTTAATGTTGTATTCCATATCTAGGTCTTCGAGGCACCGAGTCAGACATTTGTGAGACTGTTCATTGGACTTCAGGCGAGTACATTCTCTGATAGTTTCTCATTTATGATATCCTCTATGTTCGTTGTATCTAGTGTAGATTTACATGTTCTCTTGACACTATTGTTACACGGATTGGTATATCCGGATCTCGTCATGAGATGTTATTCCTTGGTATATGGTGTATATGGTGCAAGTATTGTTTCATTGGTTATCTTGTACATGTACAGACACCGATTTTCGGGAGGAGTCGCTCTCTTCTTGGGGAATCTCGTGCCATAACGTACCGTGGTTGGATCTATTATACCAGTCGGGGGTGGGGAGTATTTTAGTGTAGATATGTGATCATACCCTCCTTGTGCATGTCTTATTCCTTGTGAGTGTTGATCATACACCGCACGTATAATCAGCCAGGCCATTATACTCTTGTGCAAGTTCCCAAGCCGATCACATGTTAAAGCTAGTACTCACACACTTAGTCATTAGTATTCTTGTTCCATCTGCATATTGTTCATTATTGTATTTCTTTCCAGTACTTCCTTATTGTCTATACATTTCTTGTATCTATTTATGCATCTTGTTTATCCACAGCTATTTACTGTTACATAGTTTTTATCATTATTTGAGAACTGCTGTTAGGGTTGTACTCTGCTCCTTCCTGACTGGAAATATTTTTCCAGATGACACTGAGGAGTACCCTACCTACTATGGACCCCAGGATGTTGTGGGTTTAGATTCTGAGACCCTAGCTCAAGAGGGACTTATCCCAATTGAGACAGTTGACCCTGGAGTTGTAGCTTTATAGTTTTGTAGTATTCTTTTGTACTGGATTTGTCTCCAGCTTATTTCTGTTTTTCTTCAGACTCATTGATGTATTATTTTAGACTCATGAGTTGTATTGTAACTATTCTATTCTTTATCTGATTCGTGCTCATTCTATCTTAGTTCTGTGATTGAGTATTTTATCATTATTGGTGGTTCATTATATTAGATAGATTATCTAGACAGCGTTCTACCGTCGATTCTGCGGCGTAGGCTGGGCGTTGTTTCCGACTAGTACCCTTACACCGGGTACGGGTCGTGACAGATGACGTGATGCTTGATGAAGCTGATCAAATTAGACGCCTTTACCTCCGCGAGAGGGATCGCCTCTGCCCATTTGGAGAAGTAATCCGTGATGGCCAGTATGAATTGGTGACCCCTGGAAGAAGATGGGTGAATAGGACCAATGACGTCCATACCCCATGCTTCGAAAGGCCAGGATGCAACCGTAGGATGTAGATATTCAGACGGTTGATGTATGAAGTCCGCATGGACCTGACAGGCCTTGCATTGTTTTGCATAGCTGATCGCGTCTGTGATCATAGTGGGCCAGTAGTAGCCCATTCTCCTGATACGATCCTGTAGCTTAGGGCCGGGTTGATGCGCCCCGCATATGCCGTCGTGAGCTTCACGGATGATCAGCTGTGCCTCGTCGTCAGAGAGGCATCTCAATAGCAGTCCGTCATAGGTCCGACGATATAGGCATTGTGAAGATGCATCGAAGTAGAAGCGTAAGGATCGCCTCTTGACGGATACTGCTTCTTTAGGGTCTTCCGGCAAGATTCCGTATGCCACGAAATCTATGAAAGGACTCTTCCAATCTCGTCTGGGAGGATCGGCGTATGAAGCGTAGCTGCGTTCTATGTGAGAGTTGTTTTTCACACAGAATAAATCTCTGTTAAGAAGGATTATCGAATCCTGCCTTCTTATAGGAGTAGCCAGATCTGCGGCTAGACTGGCTAGGGCATCAGCTTCAAGATTCTGGGATCGAGGTACATGCTCCAGGAAGAACCCTTTGAATGTCACGGCTATCTCGACCGTTGCTTGGTGATAGGGGATGAGGTCTGGATTCCGGACTTCATATATTCCTCTGACTTGATTGACGATAAGCAGGGAATCACCGAAAGCTTCCAGGGATTCAACCCCCAGCTCTTTAGCAACTTAGAGCCCGATTAACAGAGCGTTATACTCTGCCACGTTGTTGGAGCAGGGCTCGTTGAGAGAGTATGCCCGATAGATGAAGAGTTTGTCGGGAGTAACCAGGACGATTCCTACTCCTGAGACCATACTTCCCCTAGGACCAGTTCTGGAGGCACCATCAAAGAATAGTTGCCATGCGTCACTCTCTGTCGCGGAATTACATTCTGCAACTTCGTCAGGAATGTCCTCGTACAACTTGGAGGTCTCCGGGATTGGATGAGCAGCTAGGAAGTCGGCCAATGCTTGGCCTTTGATGGACTTCTGAGGGACGTACACCATGTTATATGGTGTTAACAGCATCGCCCAAGTTGCGAGTCGGGAATTAAGAGCACTTGGCTTGTTCATTAGTACTCGAAGAGGGTTGATCCTGGAGATGATATGGATAGTATGGCCGGTGACATAGTGCCGCGTCTTCTGGATAGCGAACATCAGAGCCAAGTATTCTTTCTCCACTGGGTTGTACCGGTGTTCGGCCCCGACCATCATTCTACTTAGATAGTAGATAGCCTGTTCGTGCCCTACATCGTTCTTCTGTGCAAGAAGAGCTCCCAGGGAATGGTCCATTGCTCGAACGTATAGGAAGAATGGTCTTCCTACGACGGGAGGTACCAGAACTGCCGGATGAGTGAGGTAGCGTTTGATATCGTTAAACGCTTGTTGACAGGCTTCGTCCCATACGAAGGATACACCTTTCTTCATGAGACAAGAAAAAGGCTGACATCTTCCGGAGAGGTTGGATATGAATCTCCGGATGTAAGCCAGACGACCTTGAAATCCCCTAAGTTCCCTCAGATTGTGAGGCGATCGCATTTCTACGATGGCTTGGACTTTCTCAGGGTCTACTTGGATGCCTTTGGCGGTAATGACAAATCCTAGGAATTTGCCGCTAGATACACCCAGAAAGGACTTCGTAGGATTTATCTTGAGTTGATGTCGGCGCATCAACTCGAACACCGACTGTCACTACCACATTCTGAAAACAGGGGTATTTTTGAATTTTTACAATATTTACTATTATGTTATTTACCATTAATTAATTGCATAATAATATATTTGATTTAAATAGTTATTATGTGTGATGTGTAAATAATTATAGTATTAGATGCAGTGTTAATTATTTTATTTAGCTAGCAGACTGACCTAGAAGCCAGTAGATAGCACCTGCCCGAATTATGAAATTTTGAGGTTAATTGTTTTATTTTAGAATTAATTTATTGGAGTTGTAATTAATTATTGTATTTTATTTAATATTTTGCGCATTTGCCTTTGCTTCGATATTTGGAGCACTATCCAGACTTTTGTCTTCCAACAAATTTCACAATCTTGCTCTAGACATGCCCGCCTTCAATTCTCCTATTTTTGCAACTCATAATTTTGCTCCCTGTGCATTGTTTCTGGCCGCACAAAAATCGTCGCGGACGTTGTTTTTAAATTCCTATTTTTGTATCGTTGTGCGTTCCAATCAAAAATTGGAGGCCATCTTGACCTATTTTTCGTGCGGCCCAAATTAGGGTAATATTCTGTTCTGAGTCTTCTTCAATATTGGTATTGATGACTTGATCTGATTTTGACCCCAAGTACTCCAAATTAATTGTTGAACACAACTTGTATTTTATTTCTATTTAAATTGAGGATACTAATTTATCTGATTTAAAATCCCAATTTAATTCCAGTGCCCTGCAAATTCAGCCCATGCCCATCTTACAGTGTCCCCTGACCCTACAAAATATCGGACCCCAAATCGCCCGCCCAATTTCCGTCATTTCATGTGTTTGTGCAATTTCCCAAAATTTAAGGGGCTAAGTTGCAATTATTCAATTGTAGGTGCCCACCACCTAATTATTTTAATCAATGAGGGAATCCAATATTTTAATTAAACTCTCACCCTCAAAGCCCCATGAATTATTTTCTCTTGACAAATCTGGACCACCCATTTAATTGGGTGCATCCTCACCATTGGATTCATGAACCCTCATCCTATATAATATCATGTCCCATCCTAAACCCTAATCCCTAGACTACCTAGAAAACCCCACCTCACAAGCCTCCAAAAATCCTCAAGCCTCCTCCCCCTCTCATACGTATGAAAACTCTTTCTTCTTTTCTTCTTCCCTTCTTCCTCTCTTTTCTTCTCTTCTTCTTCCTTCTTCTTCTCCTTCCCTTATTTTAAATTTGAATTTAACATTAGGGAAAGGGGGGGAAACTGAAATTTACTGTTCACCATACCCATCAAACCCGACTCCCTGTTCAACCAGGCGGCCAGTTCCCGCCGGTCAGCCCGGCTCTCTGCAGTGATTCCGGCGACTGAGCCCGACCCTCCGGCGCTCTACTGTCCTCCCCTCGCCGCTGCTGTGCTCCCCGGTTCCCCTCCGGCGGGCCACAGATCCAGTCCGGCGGCCTCCTCAACTCCGGCGTTCCTGCCTTCAACAACTCCTCCGGCCCGGCGAGATCCCCTCCCGCTGACCTGCTGCTCGGCCGACTCCCTTCGGCCGGCGCTGCCTCGACTGTCCGGTTCTCCGCTGCTCCCCGCGGCAACTGCTCCGGCGCCGAGTCCCCGTGCGGCTGCTCCCCTGTGCAACCCGGCGACCGGCCTGCTCGAGCCATCCGACGGCTGCCGCCCTCCATCCATCTCCCATCCCGAGTCTCCGCGCCGGCGGCGCTGCTCTCCCCCTCCGGTCAGGCGGCCGGCCCCAACCTCTGTAAGAAAGCCTCCCTCTTCCTTCTCCTTCTCCCTGTTTATATATATATATAAATGTGTATATATATATATAACTATATACGTATATAAGTGAGTATGTATGTATGTAAGTATATTATCTAATTTATTATTAAAATGTATAGTATAGTGTATGTACATATATAATATGTATATGTATAATTATTTATTTATTTAATGTTTAATATATGTTAATATCTATTTTAATATGTTAATGTATAGTATGTTGGTATATAATGAATATAATTACTTAATGTATAGTATATTATATATTAAGGTATATAATTAGTATATATGTGTATAAGTGTATATTTAATTTATATATGTATATTTATACATTTTATATATATACTTAGTATATTTTAATATAATCAATATAAGGTATTGTATGTATTTAAATAAATAGTATAAAAATGTATTTAAAATTTATGTTTAATATATATATTAGTATGGTATATATATAAATACCTAGTATACGTATTGTGTATATTGATTAATGTTTATATCTAATGTACATATATAAATGTTTGTTTATATATTTAAATTAGCATGAAATTAGTATATGCTTTAATTAAATTTGTATGTATAATTAATGTAAAGTATTATATATGTGGTAATTAGTATATTTAATAAATTACTTTGTTAATATCTGAATAATATGAGCAGTAGGTAATTAAATAAATTCTATATTTAAGTTGGTATATATATATATATATATATTTTGTATATATATATATACTTGATATAATTTCATATATATTGTACATGTATGTTATTTATGAATAAAGTGTTTAAATACATAGGTTTATTTCATGACATCTATTTTAATAACAGTACACTAATGTGATTTAAATTAGTATATCTATATGTATGTAATTTTTGGTATAAATGCATAAATAGGTAATTATGTATTTTTGGTAAATGTATAAATATGTAAATTGTATATTAGTTATTTATTAATATTAATTGTATAAATATAGTATCATTTCTCTAATTTCACATAAAATACGTACTATTTTGGTATATGTACAAACATATAAATATATGTATTTTGGAAAAGTATATATTTAAATTAATACTTTTGGTATAAATATGTGTATGTTAATGTATACATAATCTGATATATATGTAAATGTATATATTTAATTAATGTATGTAAGTGTGGTATTAAAGTTAACTAGTATAAATGCATATATTTTTAGGTGTATAATTATTTTGATATATATATATATGTGTATATATTGTAAATACATTTAAATTGGGTGCATGTATAAAATATTGTAAGTATAAATTATTATGTTTATAGATACATACAAGAATCATTTATTTTAAAGTATATATATTTATACTTATATCTATAATTGTATTGAGGGATATTATATGTAATTAACTAATAAGTTGTTATTTAAATACGTAGTCCTACTAGATGACCTTAGTTGACTAGTGCCCTGCCTGGCATGGCCTGAGGCCAGTGTATTTCTATTGTGTGTTAGGATAGCTTCTGATACAAATGTCATATTGTGATGTGTTATAGGACTGTTGGTTTACCAGGGGATACTCTGGAACAGGACATCCATAAATACCAGCTAAGGACCCGAGGCAAGTACATTCTCTGATAATTTCCAATTCTTGACAATTGCTATAAGTTCAATGATCTTGAAATGTTACAACTGAATCTTTGACACTGTGCTACACGGACTAGTATAGCTTGGATCTGCAGTCATGAGATGTTACCTTAATTATCGTATTGACATTGTACACGACATGTATATTTAGAAACCGTACATGATAGACTTTACTTGCTCGTGTATCGTGACGTGTCATGGTTGGATCCACAGTACTAGTTGGGGGCGGGGAAGTAGTTAGTAAGAAATGTGATCATAACCTCTTATTGTAGTATAAAAACTGTAAGTGTTAATCATGCTCTTCACCCATGATTAGCCAGGCCTTATAGCAACCGTACATGTTCCCAAGCCGATCATATTTCGAAACTACTATTTCAAACACTTAGAATAGTTACAGTTCTCTATATTTTCATATACTACATCACCCGTATATGATACTGTTCCTTGTTCTCTTATTTCCATACATGCACTGACTATATCATAATTGACTATTACCTGTCTCTTTACATTGCCTGTCTCTCTTAAAATTGCCATTGCATTTATTTTACTGTCTTCTCAGTAGCTAGCATAACATGTTTTATTGTATTATAGACATTATCAATTAATGGAACTGTTATTTGAGATTGTGCTTTGCTCCTTCCTGACTGGAAACATTTTTCCAGACTATGCCTTAGATGACCGCTGTCCGACACTTATGGTGAGTAGCTGCAGACTTGGTAGTGGTTGATTCTGGAGGTCTAGTCGGAATTATTATTCATAGTTAGTTCTTTTAACAGTCTATTGGTACCGGATTTGTCTCCGACATTTTGATGATTCTTGGATATTGTTAAGTTAAGTTATTTCTTGTGGACTTGTGTTGTGTTTAATTTCAGTTTTATTATTCGAAATCTTATCGTGCTGTAATCATGTGATTGAGTATGTGTTCATTTCATTGTGTTATCCGTACCTCCTTATGGAGATTGGATGCTTGTGTGAGATTGGCTAGATAGAATCAAGACCTAGACAGCGTTCTACCGCCGATGCTGCGGCGTAGGCTGGACGTACCCACGCACTCGTGCCCCTAAACCGGGTGCGGGTCGTGACACGTTTTTAGTGGTGGCCCATGCAGGTCAGACTTCGCGAGTTGTGCGATGTCGTAGTAGTGTAGCATCCTTGTTATACTACTGCGTGCCTGCTATAGAATCTAGGACATAGGATACTAGGACGAGAGCAAATACTCAATCACAATTCCTTGAGAGATTCCTGGGACGACCCCTTGAGAATCTTGTTATAATTTCCAATTTAAATCCTTCCTCCTTGTTTTCGTCCGTCCTCACTTATTGATATTGAGTTTAATTCTTGTTGACCAGTTGTTAACTTTAATTCTTGGCATCGTTGTGGAGCTTTTGATTTCATATCGAGGTGAATTTTATGGGCTAAAATTTACAGTATCATCTGATGACGTATATGGATGAGGACAGTGAGAAAGGTAAAACGTCTACTTTGATTATGGAACCTAGAATTTATCGCAGCCATATTAGCTGTCGTGACGAGAACGTAGGAACCTAACTTGGATGTACATACTTTAGTTATGAGATTTAGAGTTTCTCGCAGCCATACCGGTTGGCGTGGTGAGGATTCTAGATGACATGATTATAGGGTTGCATACCTTAGTTACGGAACCTGTCGTTTATCGCACCTATGCTTACTGGCGTGGCGAAAGTTCTGAGCGTCATGATTTTGGATAGACGTGTATGATTATCAGGTTGTATCTTAAATTGGTCCTTAAAATATCATCTCAAGACTTATCCATTTTGTTATTCCAGGACTTTGTTCCATCGCTTCTTTTCTTTACTAGCAGTAAGGATACCTTCCGTCCTTGATCCAATTCCTTTTGAGCTTATTCCTTGTTAGTATGATAATTAGTGACTTGCAATTTTGGTTGTGTCTTGTATTAGTTGACTGAGTGTTGCCTGTGAGATTGTAAGTGCTTCCTAGTTGGACATATGAGCATTAGGCATTAATCTAGAGATACCCATAGCATAGTACCTTGTAGCAATAGTTCTATGATAGGTGTTATTATAATTAGTATTGGTATTATAGAAAGTGCGAGTGATCGTGATTTGTAATAAGTTTGACGAGTTAATCTAAGGATGAAGCTAGTGTTACCATACCAATAGTGCTAGTGATTCTATATCAAATATTTGTTGAGCAAGGTGCAAATGACAGTAAGTACTTCGTGTGATGACAAACAGATTGGGGTATTAAGTAATATAGATAGAAAATCATTGAAGAAAATATGTGAGATGATAATTTGGATTATTGGAAATGATAGTGCAATTATTTCGGACAGTACAATTTTCGTACACAGTTGAGGCTGTAAATAATTAGTGTATTAGTGTGCACCTTGAGTATTAGAGACTGTGAGTAGTATATGTATACTTGTGGATTAAATTTATAATTTGTAGAGTGGAAATAAATTTCAATTTTTAAAGAATTTTGAGGAGATGAGATTTTATGTTATTAAATTTTGAGTATTCAATTCAATAAACATAGTCAAGGCACTTGCGTGATAAGAATAACTAGTATCAACTATTGCAGTAGGTAAGGAAACTAGCAGTGAGTATGCTTGTAGTAAAGTGTGGTACATAAAGAGATAGAGGTATCAAACCTTCCATGCATCATTTGACCTATGATTATGTTAGAAGATATTGCAAGTATATATTAGCAGGTTCTTTCTTTTCTTTCCTCATGTTCTTTTCTTCTGATTGATTGATACCTTAGTACCGTAGCTGTATGCATGAATTCTTGTTATAATGTAGTTAGTAGTACCCCTGATACAGAGACTGCAATACCGTGACAAAAGACACCATGATCATACATAAATCCTTTAGGTTGCATGTTGTATGGGTGTAGGTAGAATTCTCTTAGACTTTGATTGTTGAGGATTTAACTGTAGTAAAGATTAACAAAGAGGTTCTGACTTGACAAAGAGAGACAAGGTGCCTAAAATTTTTGAGGAAAAATATTAAATTAAATAAAAAGTTGGGAATTTAATATGGCGTAATTGAAGTTTTGTTAAATTATTTGATTTTAAGACGATTGTGAAATGATTGAATTTATCATTGAATTGAGGACTTTAAGAAGGCATCGATATATTTTGTTGGGCTGCAAGTTATGAACTTATATCTTGAATATTGTATTGGAGGTTGCATAAGTATTACATCGTTGCATATTATGTGGAAAAAAAAAAATCGAGGGATAAGAACACAAATGGATTAGTGTTGAATTCAAATTTGGGACGAGATTCAATTTTTGAAATATGCATTGATTAGAGTTCAATTAGAGGATTGAATGTTAAATTCTTGTATTTCGTTATTAACTTAAAATTTTGGAGGATATTGTGATAAGAATGGGATTTGATTTATTTTAAGGATAAGAAATTTATAGAATTTTTGAGAGAATTCATTGTGAAATAACAATATGGAGTAGTTCATGATTATATGATTTGAGGAATTTAATTTTGATGGTAATAAATGAATAAATAAAACAATCGAGATTAAAAAAAAAAAAAAAAAAAAAATTCGAGGATAAACATTGATGTAAATAGAGGGTTAGGAATTTAATATGGCAGAATTTATGATGTATTAATTCCAGGAAGGATATTATATGATTGAGGTTATCATTAGAATTTGAGGAAATTAAGGAGATTGCCATTAAATTATTTGATTGCAAGTTATGAATTATAAAATGTTATATTGGATGTTGCATTTGGAGAATCCTTAAATATCATATTGTTGAGTATTTTAAGTACTGAATTATTAACAAAAACTTTCAAGAAAATTCGGATGGACTTTGATTTTTCTTTGAGGATTTTTCAGGTTATGCAACAATTGTAAAATTTTGAATTTGCGAAAGGACATTGTGGATTATTAAAAGATTTCATGGATGATAAATTTAATTGAGGGAATAATAGTGTGTATGATTTAAACACTAGTATGAGGATTTTAATTTCGAGGACGAAATTCTTTTAAGGTGGGTAGACTTGTCACTACCACATTCTGAAAACAGGGGTATTTTTGAATTTTTACAATATTTACTATTATGTTATTTACCATTAATTAATTGCATAATAATATATTTGATTTAAATAGTTATTATGTGTGATGTGTAAATAATTATAGTATTAGATGCAGTGTTAATTATTTTATTTAGCTAGCAGACTGACCTAGAAGCCAGTAGATAGCACCTGCCCGAATTATGAAATTTTGAGGTTAATTGTTTTATTTTAGAATTAATTTATTGGAGTTGTAATTAATTATTGTATTTTATTTAATATTTTGCGCATTTGCCTTTGCTTCGATATTTGGAGCACTATCCAGACTTTTGTCTTCCAACAAATTTCACAATCTTGCTCTAGACATGCCCGCCTTCAATTCTCCTATTTTTGCAACTCATAATTTTGCTCCCTGTGCATTGTTTCTGGCCGCACAAAAATCGTCGCGGACGTTGTTTTTAAATTCCTATTTTTGTATCGTTGTGCGTTCCAATCAAAAATTGGAGGCCATCTTGACCTATTTTTCGTGCGGCCCAAATTAGGGTAATATTCTGTTCTGAGTCTTCTTCAATATTGGTATTGATGACTTGATCTGATTTTGACCCCAAGTACTCCAAATTAATTGTTGAACACAACTTGTATTTTATTTCTATTTAAATTGAGGATACTAATTTATCTGATTTAAAATCCCAATATAATTCCAGTGCCCTGCAAATTCAGCCCATGCCCATCTTACAGTGTCCCCTGACCCTACAAAATATCGGACCCCAAATCGCCCGCCCAATTTCCGTCATTTCATGTGTTTGTGCAATTTCCCAAAATTTAAGGGGCTAAGTTACAATTATTCAATTGTAGGTGCCCACCACCTAATTATTTTAATCAATGAGGGAATCCAATATTTTAATTAAACTCTCACCCTCAAAGCCCCATGAATTATTTTCTCTTGACAAATCTGGACCACCCATTTAATTGGGTGCATCCTCACCATTGGATTCATGAACCCTCATCCTATATAATATCATGTCCCATCCTAAACCCTAATCCCTAGACTACCTAGAAAACCCCACCTCACAAGCCTCCAAAAATCCTCAAGCCTCCTCCCCCTCTCATACGTATGAAAACTCTTTCTTCTTTTCTTCTTCCCTTCTTCCTCTCTTTTCTTCTCTTCTTCTTCCTTCTTCTTCTCCTTCCCTTATTTTAAATTTGAATTTAACATTAGGGAAAGGGGGGGAAACTGAAATTTACTGTTCACCATACCCATCAAACCCGACTCCCTGTTCAACCAGGCGGCCAGTTCCCGCCGGTCAGCCCGGCTCTCTGCAGTGATTCCGGCGACTGAGCCCGACCCTCCGGCGCTCTACTGTCCTCCCCTCGCCGCTGCTGTGCTCCCCGGTTCCCCTCCGGCGGGCCACAGATCCAGTCCGGCGGCCTCCTCAACTCCGGCGTTCCTGCCTTCAACAACTCCTCCGGCCCGGCGAGATCCCCTCCCGCTGACCTGCTGCTCGGCCGACTCCCTTCGGCCGGCGCTGCCTCGACTGTCCGGTTCTCCGCTGCTCCCCGCGGCAACTGCTCCGGCGCCGAGTCCCCGTGCGGCTGCTCCCCTGTGCAACCCGGCGACCGGCCTGCTCGAGCCATCCGACGGCTGCCGCCCTCCATCCATCTCCCATCCCGAGTCTCCGCGCCGGCGGCGCTGCTCTCCCCCTCCGGTCAGGCGGCCGGCCCCAACCTCTGTAAGAAAGCCTCCCTCTTCCTTCTCCTTCTCCCTGTTTATATATATATATAAATGTGTATATATATATATAACTATATACGTATATAAGTGAGTATGTATGTATGTAAGTATATTATCTAATTTATTATTAAAATGTATAGTATAGTGTATGTACATATATAATATGTATATGTATAATTATTTATTTATTTAATGTTTAATATATGTTAATATCTATTTTAATATGTTAATGTATAGTATGTTGGTATATAATGAATATAATTACTTAATGTATAGTATATTATATATTAAGGTATATAATTAGTATATATGTGTATAAGTGTATATTTAATTTATATATGTATATTTATACATTTTATATATATACTTAGTATATTTTAATATAATCAATATAAGGTATTGTATGTATTTAAATAAATAGTATAAAAATGTATTTAAAATTTATGTTTAATATATATATTAGTATGGTATATATATAAATACCTAGTATACGTATTGTGTATATTGATTAATGTTTATATCTAATGTACATATATAAATGTTTGTTTATATATTTAAATTAGCATGAAATTAGTATATGCTTTAATTAAATTTGTATGTATAATTAATGTAAAGTATTATATATGTGGTAATTAGTATATTTAATAAATTACTTTGTTAATATCTGAATAATATGAGCAGTAGGTAATTAAATAAATTCTATATTTAAGTTGGTATATATATATATATATATATTTTGTATATATATATATACTTGATATAATTTCATATATATTGTACATGTATGTTATTTATGAATAAAGTGTTTAAATACATAGGTTTATTTCATGACATCTATTTTAATAACAGTACACTAATGTGATTTAAATTAGTATATCTATATGTATGTAATTTTTGGTATAAATGCATAAATAGGTAATTATGTATTTTTGGTAAATGTATAAATATGTAAATTGTATATTAGTTATTTATTAATATTAATTGTATAAATATAGTATCATTTCTCTAATTTCACATAAAATACGTACTATTTTGGTATATGTACAAACATATAAATATATGTATTTTGGAAAAGTATATATTTAAATTAATACTTTTGGTATAAATATGTGTATGTTAATGTATACATAATCTGATATATATGTAAATGTATATATTTAATTAATGTATGTAAGTGTGGTATTAAAGTTAACTAGTATAAATGCATATATTTTTAGGTGTATAATTATTTTGATATATATATATATGTGTATATATTGTAAATACATTTAAATTGGGTGCATGTATAAAATATTGTAAGTATAAATTATTATGTTTATAGATACATACAAGAATCATTTATTTTAAAGTATATATATTTATACTTATATCTATAATTGTATTGAGGGATATTATATGTAATTAACTAATAAGTTGTTATTTAAATACGTAGTCCTACTAGATGACCTTAGTTGACTAGTGCCCTGCCTGGCATGGCCTGAGGCCAGTGTATTTCTATTGTGTGTTAGGATAGCTTCTGATACAAATGTCATATTGTGATGTGTTATAGGACTGTTGGTTTACCAGGGGATACTCTGGAACAGGACATCCATAAATACCAGCTAAGGACCCGAGGCAAGTACATTCTCTGATAATTTCCAATTCTTGACAATTGCTATAAGTTCAATGATCTTGAAATGTTACAACTGAATCTTTGACACTGTGCTACACGGACTAGTATAGCTTGGATCTGCAGTCATGAGATGTTACCTTAATTATCGTATTGACATTGTACACGACATGTATATTTAGAAACCGTACATGATAGACTTTACTTGCTCGTGTATCGTGACGTGTCATGGTTGGATCCACAGTACTAGTTGGGGGCGGGGAAGTAGTTAGTAAGAAATGTGATCATAACCTCTTATTGTAGTATAAAAACTGTAAGTGTTAATCATGCTCTTCACCCATGATTAGCCAGGCCTTATAGCAACCGTACATGTTCCCAAGCCGATCACATTTCGAAACTACTATTTCAAACACTTAGAATAGTTACAGTTCTCTATATTTTCATATACTACATCACCCGTATATGATACTGTTCCTTGTTCTCTTATTTCCATACATGCACTGACTATATCATAATTGACTATTACCTGTCTCTTTACATTGCCTGTCTCTCTTAAAATTGCCATTGCATTTATTTCACTGTCTTCTCAGTAGCTAGCATAACATGTTTTATTGTATTATAGACATTATCAATTAATGGAACTGTTATTTGAGATTGTGCTTTGCTCCTTCCTGACTGGAAACATTTTTCCAGACTATGCCTTAGATGACCGCTGTCCGACACTTATGGTGAGTAGCTGCAGACTTGGTAGTGGTTGATTCTGGAGGTCTAGTCGGAATTATTATTCATAGTTAGTTCTTTTAACAGTCTATTGGTACCGGATTTGTCTCCGACATTTTGATGATTCTTGGATATTGTTAAGTTAAGTTATTTCTTGTGGACTTGTGTTGTGTTTAATTTCAGTTTTATTATTCGAAATCTTATCGTGCTGTAATCATGTGATTGAGTATGTGTTCATTTCATTGTGTTATCCGTACCTCCTTATGGAGATTGGATGCTTGTGTGAGATTGGCTAGATAGAATCAAGACCTAGACAGCGTTCTACCGCCGATGCTGCGGCGTAGGCTGGACGTACCCACGCACTCGTGCCCCTAAACCGGGTGCGGGTCGTGACACCGACCTCAAGTCTCGAATGTGATCATCTTTGAGGCGACTTTTGACAGCTATGTCATCTACATAGCATTCTACTGTTTTGCGTAAATGCTCATGGAATATGTTACTCATAGCTCGTTGGTATGTTGCCCCGGCGTTCTTCAATCCGAAGGGCATTACCGTATAGCAATATACCCCCAGTGGTGTTCGAAAGGCAGTATGCTTCTCGTCTCCAGGATGCATCTTGATCTGATTGTACCCTGAGAATCCGTCCATGAAAGATATGCGTTCAAAACCGCAGGTATTGTCGATCATGATGTTTGTGATGGGAAGAGGAAACTCGTCCTTGGGGCAGGCTGCATTCAGATCTCGGTAATCGATGCAGATGTGTATTTTCCCATTTTTCTTCATGACTGGGACAACGTTGGCGACCCAGTCGGGATGTTATTCTTCCCGGATGAAACCGCAGGCTATCAACTTCTTGACTTCGGCTTCAATAGCGTCCATCATATCTGGGCGGAACCGGCGCTGGTGCTGCTTTACAGGCTTTGAATCGGGCGATATGTTGAGCTTGTGGGTAGCCATCTCTGGATCAAGTCCTGGCATATCCTCATAATTCCACGCGAAGACGTCGATGTATTCTCTTATCAGTTGAATAACTTCTTCCCTTTCGGCTGGGGAAAGATTGTTACTGATAAATATCGGCCTCGATGAGAGTTCATCCCTAACGTTGATCTGGATAACTTCATCTTCAATGGAAGGTTCTCTCTGCTCGAAGCGGAACTCCCATTGTGTATCCATCTGTTGAGCCCAAGAGTCATTTTTGAATGGCTCAGACTCTGGTTTGTTTGCTTCGCAGGGATCTGTCACTACCATATTTACTGATAATGTCCGTTCGAGAGCGTTAGGTGAGTCAGAGGGTGACGAGCCGTCCTGATAGCAGGAAAAGGGAATTCTCGCTTGATTTGGAGGAGGCGGCATACCCTAACCCGAAATGGGTCTGTTGATAGCGGGGATTGCCGAACAGTGGCGTTCGTCTGCCCTTCCCGTAGTTGAGGCCTGGCTTCCGCTCTAAGTCGTAGCCCATGTTTTGCATGATCCTCAATGCCTGTGGGCTGTATTGGTGGACCTGCATTTTCCCAGTATCGTTATCGAGAGGATCCTCTTGGACAGTCGGTTGATTGCGCACGCGGCCGAAGACTATTATATGCTGATTGCCGCAGGTAGGCGGGACAAGGAAGATAGAGTCCTCTTGCGGTCCATACGTCGTGACGACGTTGGACGATGATGCTACCTCCCATATGTACGGGTGATAGGAATCCATTGCTGTCAAGAAGTTCTGTGCTAATGTTTCTATATCGCCATGGGGAGAGGATTCCTGGTTCAGAATCAGAGCGTTGATATACTGGAAAAGAGGATGTTTATTATCATCTGGGGCTCGGTTCCTGGTTGCATTTACATCAGTCGGCTGCTCGTGGCGCCGGAAGTTGATGGCCAAGGGAGGAAGCTTCTGGTTCGAAGTGATCACGAGAGGATCACTCCTTTTTCCTGGACCGGACTTGTTAAGGTGGATAGCCATAGGTTCCATGGCTTTTGGACGAGTGGTTCGTCCCTTTAACCTGATTGACAGTGGTAGTACGACAGAGGGTTCTTCTGGCTCCCGGTGGAATTCCTTCTCTGCCTCGTCTGACACCTCTTTTGTGTGGTCTTGAGAGTACAACACGGCATCAGAATAGTAGGATTCTACTCCTTTAAACGGGTTTAAGTCAGCAACCTCCGTTCGTACTGTTCCTTGTGCGTCTACATACTTAAGGCATTGATGTAGAGTTGAAGGAACAATGTTGTGGTCGTGGATCCACGGTCTTCCCAGTAAAATGTTGTAGGATACCTCTGAATCGATGACGTAACATGTGGCTACCGATCTGAGGTTGCCAATTTGGATCCTCAGGCGAATTTTTCCCAAAGGCTTGCTCTTTCCAGCGTTGAAACCCACGATTGTGGTGGTGGTAAAAGCTAATTCGCTAGTAGGAATCCTCAGCGGCCTGAGCAGACTGTGGGGGATTATGCTGATTGACGATCCCGGATCTATGTGAATCCGGTCGACCTCCATGGAACCAACGTACCCGGTGTAATAGAGGGGCCTGTCATGCCTGTTATGTTTCAATAGCATGTCGTCTTGAGTGAAAGTAATATTCGGCACCACCTCCATCACACTGTGGCACTGGGGACACGCCACTGGTTCTTCGTTGGGGGACTTGAGCTGGGTCAAGCATGCCTCCGCCTGCATTAGTGCTTCACTCAGGGCTAGACGAGTGTCCTGGGAGAGCCTGAGTAGCTCGAAGATGGACAGCCTGGCTGGTTTATTAGCCAGTTGGGCCAGGATGTCAAAGTTGTATGGCTTCTCTAAACCTTTGTTAGGGATGTTTCTCACAGGTTTATCAAAGCGAACTTCCTTCTGCTTCCCCTTGTCCGTTGGAGTCGGCATTGCAGGATCGGTCTCTGGCATGACGGACTCGGGTCCCGAAGGTTTGGTGGCTGAAGTACCCGCCGGTGCACCTTCCTGATTTGCTTCGTAGTCATTGAGGTAAGCTCTCCCTGAACGAGTTATGGCTAGTACCTCGTCCTTGTCTGACGGTGAAGAAGTCGTAACCATATGACATGGCTTGCATTTGGAGTTCTTTCTAGACGCAGCTCTAGTAGCATTAGACTCCTTCTCGAGCTCTGACACCAGATCCGGATGAACCCACATGATCTCGCCCCGCCGGGTGGTTAGGGGTACCAGGTCGTGATTTTGACCCCTAGCTGGAGGGAGATTGACGATGTTCATCGTGGTCCAAGAGATAGGCGCAACACCATTCGGGACCTCCTAGGGAGGCAGATTGCCAAACTGTAGAGAGACCATTTTGGCTGTGACCGTCTTCTCAGTGTTGTGCAGAGTTATGGCTTTGGCATCGATCAAACCCTGGATCTTCCTTTTCAGTATATAACACGCCTTTGTCGGGTGGTGCACATATCTGTGGAAGATGCAGTATTTGGGGTCGTTAGTACTGCCGACTTTTTGGGGCCGTTTCAACTCCGGAAGGGTGATCTTGCCACTTTTGATGAGACACTCGAATATACTTGGGATATCCTCGTCGTCAAAGGAGTAGACTTCTACGGGCCTGGACGTCCCTGGTCTCGTCTGCGTGGTTGCCGCAATCTTTTGTCTGGACGTATTGACCGTCAGAGCTTCTTTCCCTTTTGGACCACGAGGATGGTCCCTGCTGGGAGATGACTTCTTGCCTCTGTCAGAGGCGGAGATCATGATGCCATTGTCGCGCGCCTTGCGACTGTTGTCTTCAGCGGCTACGGCCGAGAGGATGAACGAGGGCCAATCACGGAACTGATATGGTCCTGTGAACACCGAGGCCACGGGAAGGAGGTTTTTCCTGCAAATGTCTACCAGTGCAGAGTCTGGAACTCCTGGAGGCATCTGTAAGGTGGCCTGACGAAAACGCTCGATGAAGGTGCGAACGTCTTCTTTTTCTCTTTGCTTGACTTTGATGAGAGAGGACATGGACATGTCCATTCCTCCCTCGTAGAATCGCGTGAAGAATAAAGCTTTGAAGTCCTCGAAGGAAGTGATGCAGTTGTCCGCCAAGCTACGGTACCACTGATAGGCTACTCCTGAGAGACAACCTTTGAACACCCGAGTGAGGAGGGCGTCGTTCCCTTGCAGCAACACCGTCATCATACTGAAATAGTTCATGTATTGACTTGGCGATGTTTTCCCTTCGAATAGGGCCATGGTCTGAGGTTTGTACCTCGGAGGGAAAGGGACCTCTTCCCAGATAGCTGGATAAGGCTGGTTGATCCCCAATTTCTTGAGCTGATCTTTGTGCTTCAAGGCGTCAAACTGGGCTTTCAACTCCCGTACTGCCTGCATCAGATTTTCTATTGAGAGCGGGACTACGGAGTGGTGCGGAGTTGGTTGTATTGTGACTCCAACGGGAGGTAATATATTCTCCGAAAGCGGAGGAACCGCCGACTCTCGATCTAGAGCAGGTCCTTGGCTTGGATTAGATGGTGGCAAGTCCACCCCCACACGTATCTGAGTTGGCAGGACCGATGCTTGAGCCATGGCAGTTGCGTGCTGGGTTAGCATCATCTGGTGCATATTTTCCATCATGGATTGCATTTGTTTCAGAGATGTCTCCAGTGTAGTGATGCGTTGCTCCGCGTTTTCTGATGGTGAAGCCTCCTCGCGTTCATCTTCAACGGCGTAAACTCCCATCTCCCTGGGTGTCATTGAAGGATGAGTGTAGGTCGCTGTAGAAGTCGACTCTACGCTTTCAGCATCTGATTCGGGGGCCTGGCGATCCTCAGCGTCGGAATCAGAAGAGGATGAAGCTGGTCGTCGTGATCTTGCACGAGTGTTTTGGAACACCCCGGCTTCAGCGTTTCTGAGGAGGTCATTGAACCTCCTTCGGCTCGGAGGCGTGGAGGGATGACATCTTGAGTTCAAACTTCGTCTAGGCGTGTATGAAGCCATGTTCACAGATGCATGCGCGGGCTCCTTTTCCTGAAAAGACAGAGAGTAGCTTAATCGGTCGAAAACCGATCGTCTTGTTTTAGAGCAGCAACAGTTAATCACAACTCTATGGTTATTGCAACAGTGCTCGCCAGGAGGCGTGATAGACATATTGGAAGGTTCCCTCTCTTTGCGCTTCTGGATTAGATATTTGCGCATGTCAGGAGGAGTTGCAGAAGAAGATGATTGTTTGTTTCCTCTGCTCCCATCAGTGGTCATGTGGAGGTTGGGCACCATGGCTCTTGCTGTGCCACCTGTGTACAACAGGTTGGCCGTCTGGGTGGCGGATAACCCCCGGGGAGGTTGTCTTTCCGCAAATTGAGCTTGCACTACGTCGGGGGCTTCGCCTGGCGTATCTTGGAGATTTGCTCAGGCTGGCGTGAAGCTGAAGAGGTCCTCAGTCGGCCATCGGCTTCTCGCGTAATCCGGAGGGCATGCAGATTGTTCCCTCGCTGGCGTAAGGGCCGAGAAGTTGTGTATTCTGCCGCTAGTTTTCCTCCGCGGAGATCACAACGCTCATCTGGTTCCCCGTAGAGGTCAGATATCGTCTTGTGCGCGGAGCGTAACCTGTACTTCTGATTTGGCGCTAAGGCATCATCAGAAGTTTTGTCTGTACCGCGCGTAGCGGGAGACTGGTTTCTGCGCGTAAAGCGTAGTGGATACTCCTGGGCCAGCGCTGAGGCTTTGCCCAAAGTTTTGTCTGTACCGCGCGTAGCGGGAGACTGGTTTCTACGCGTAGAGCACAGTGGACACTTCTGGGTTAGCGCTGAGGCTTTGCCCGAAGTTTTGTCTGTACCGCGCGTAGCGGGAGACTGAATTTTACGTGCGGGGCACGGAGGGAGCGATGCTACAACCTCATTGGTCGGAGAGATCGGAGAGATCGGAGAGTCCACAGGAATGGTAGAGGATGTCTTGGGCATCCAGACCTTGCGTAGCTTCCTGTTGTTTTGGACGGAGAGAGGGTGAGAGCTACTCCCGGTGCGAAGCATGTCTTCGTAGGCAGATTGGTCGAACTGGACGACCAGTGTCTTCTTCGCGGTTCCTATAGATACCGCGTCGTGTTGAGCAATTACTTTCTCATCAGAAGAGAAAGATGTCCCCAGCAGAGTCGCCATCTTGTTTGCGGTAGAAAACGAAAAGAAATGAAAGATATATTCAAGACGGGGTTTATACAGGACCCGTGTTATTTTGTTTACAAACAAATTTGTACAATGTAATCCTATATGAGGATGTGGGAGTACAATTTATTTAATCTGGGTATAAATTGTTATAGGTGTCTGATCTGCAGTCGATCACTTTAGCCCTTGGACCACACGATGGTGAAGAAGTGCCGTAGAAGACAGGAAGCAGCCTCGGAGGTTGCAGAAAAGGGTGGATGTATGATGCCCAGGTCGCCGATCCCTATCCTTTGCCTGAGCTCCGGGTTCCTCTCTCTCTCTCTCTCTCTCGATCTCCTCTCTCCTTGCTCGATCTTCAATTGTTCGACCTCTTCTCTGAGTCTTCAATTGTTCGATCTTCCAATTTTTCGACCTTTTTCCCCATTGATAGGGGTCTCTATTTATAGAGTTTTAGTGACAGTGACCACTCAGTTGGTGTAAAAACCGAGGAGTGGACAACACAGCACCCTTTTACACGACGGTTAAAGTAACCAATGCCTGCGTATGGATGATCTTTTGAATGAGCGTGTGACGCGGGTTCAACTAAGGGACACAACGCGTACAATTGCTACGAAGATCACGGCATAAGAGCCACGTAGGTAGGTATCCCCCGTGTAGAAGAGGTGGGCGTAAAAGCCGATGTCTGTCACCGTGGCATAGAAGCCAAGTTGGCATAGAAGCCGGATAGGCATAGAAGCCGAACAGGCGTTGAAGCCGAACAGGCATAGAAGCCGAACAGGCATAGAAGCCGAATGGTCGTAGAGACTGAGTGGGCGTTGAAGCCGAAAGGGCGTTGAAGCCGAATAGGCACAGATCCTGAGTGGGCGTAGAAGCCGCTGCGTACCGTGCCAAAATGCTGATGTGGACGTCTTTAGCCGAAATCAAGGCTTTTGAAGATATAATCAAATCCCTTGCATTAAATGCAGAGATTTGCCACCATATTGTGCATTAAATGCGGAGGCGTATTTTTTGAAGGTCTGCAGCTCTTCTGTGTGTTCGTCGCAGAGACGTGCCTCGAGAAGACCGTTACCGCCTTGTGCGCCAATCGCAGAGACGTGCCTCGAGCCCTGCGCAACGTGCAGCTTTTGACGTAGCAGACGGTTTGTCCGCTGTGGAGCGTAAACAGCTCACGTCTGCCCGTGTAAAACAAGGCGGTGTATACCCTTGCACGCGAAAGAGCGGTTTATGCTGAGGGGTCTTCAGTAAACGACGGCTTGGTGATATTTTAACCAAATCCTCTACATTAAATGCAGAGATCCGCCATGATACTATGGAGCGCATCCCGAGGGGTCTGCCACCATTTCCAGCCGTCGTCTGGGTAGCCGTGCAGCACTCTTTGTCAGGAGTCAGAGGTCAGATTCACTGCGTGACTTGACAGGTTCATTTCGGGGAAGATGAAGCGTTCCTCGTACCCTTTAATGCTGTTTTGAGAGCGGCTGAGTTTTACGCCATGGAGGTGATAAAGAACTCTGTTTATGCTGGGCGGCCTGGACGTACTGTACTTACGCGGATGGTCCTTTGAGCTCATATTTCACGCTGTGTTTGGCGGAAGAGCTCTGTTGCACGTTCGATGGCTCTGGAGGCCTCTGTTTACGCTGCTCTGCATTAAGATGCTGCGTAGATCCTCCCAGCGTATTTTTCATGCTTCTACAATAGGTATCCCTTGATACATGGATACTTACACAACACCATCACTATGCCCTTAGTAATACCTAGTATCACATACTCACTGAAACTCTTACACTCTAATCTACCTCACTTATACGCATAGATACTCAAGTTCACACTCTCACTCATCACTGAACACTCTCACTTGAGCAAATGACTAAAACTTAACACTTCTATAATACTCTACACATACTAACCCATATATCCTCACATATCTCCACCATCATCTATACTTGACACTTGAATCCCTTAATCCCTCTTAGACTAAACACTACCCATGGACACACAATTGCACTGTCACGATTTTCATGTGTTCAACCTCTATGCACATTGCCAATATAAGCTCCCATACTTAACACGACTCGTATATCTATCACACAAGTCAACTTAACCTTAATACTAATTCCCATGGACACAAATACATACACTCAATCTGATATCAACCCTACCTACGTCTTCAATACTTGCTGAAAAGAAAATAACTAAAGTTGCTGCTATAGAGTACTACCTGTGCAGTCCTCAAACATCCCTTGCTTAGTTTCCAAACTGACTGCAATTGGTCCAGCATCTACCTTGCTGCCACTGGCAACTCTCTTCCAAGTTGACAATACCAATCTGTGTCAGAAAACTATCAAAAAATGTACTCGCCTGAGGTCCTAAGTTGACAATACCAATTTGTGTCTAGACTAGAGTCAAAGTGACCTAATATAAATTATCAATGTCATTTGGTGTATTAGAATAATAAACATACTTAAACAAATTAAAATATAATTTCTAGGTCCAATCTAGGCCACACTAGTAAAACTAGGTCAACTCTATGTCAAACTAATCCAACTTGGTTAAACTAGTCATTCTAGGTTTTAGGTCGTTTCTATGTCTTTACTAGGTTATACTAGCTAATACCAATAATATTTGCTAATACTAGGCTACACTAGCTAAGGTAGATACTTAAAATATAATATATACTATATAGACTATATATAATCATTAACTTATATTATCTATCTAATGCTACTATAGTATACTAATACCTTAGCTATAATCAATACCCACTCCAAGTGTCACATTTATACCTTGGGTAACATACCTACACTAGACCATTATCTACTAACCAAATACCAAAACTTATCCTACACTACAACCCAAAACTGGATACAGACCTATACCTACCACACCAACACCATACCTCACATACCTACATCAATGCCCTCTTACTCTTGATATCTATTGCTGCAGCTATTACTGGTTCTTAAAAATGCCTCAGTACAACTCTTCCAAATTGAGTGACAGTGCACATATTGGCACCAAACCTGGCATATTACCCTCACACCCTGACCACTGTACTTGCTCGATCCCCTTCATGCAGCAAGGCTACTGCTGTATTGCCTACAAACTAACATCCTCCAACCACTGCAACCAAGTGCAGTGCTACCCTATACCCCCATTACCTGAAACCAATAGCACTTACTAATATACTCACTCACCTATAATACTGATACTACACAACCCTATTACAGACCCCTCTTTGGACTGCATAGCACCTGCACAAATCTCATTTATATGTATTCATCATTGATACATCACATTTCCCCCAATTGGCTCATATATGTATCCCTTGATACATGGATACTTACACCACACCATCACCATGCCCTCACTAATACCTAGTATCGCATACTGAAACTCTTACACTCTAATCTACCTCACTTATACACATAGACACTCAAGTTCACACTCTCACTAATTCCTGAACACTCTCAGTCGAGCAAATAGCTATCACTTAACACTTCTATAATACTCTGCACATACTAACCCAGATATCCTCACATACTGTAATGCTCCGTTCCCCCTATTCGGGGAGCACGACCAAGATATACTTGAGACCGTTTGATCGGGACAGATTGAATCAAGATTCTTTTCTCGTTATGGATTGGTTTCTCCGGAATCAGGTCCCATATTCAACGGATTGTGCCTCAAGGAAGGACTCGGTGGGAGAGTCGAGAGGGGCCTTTCCGTTGCGCTGGTTTCCTTGCCCATTTTCGATGCCGCTTGGTTGCTTTTTGTTGGCTTTATGACTTGCGTTTTCTTGAACGGTTTCGATAGATTTTATTGCCTTCGTTCATAGGATTTCGCATTTTTATATCGAACCCCAGAGACCAAAGCAGAAGATATTGATCATCTGTTGGTGCGTACAGGTGATCAGGTAGACGATGCGCGAGCGGAGTCTTGAAGTTCTCCCTTTTCTCTCCTAGATTACCAACTTGTGAGTGACTTTATTTTGATTAACACCGTTCTGCCTAGTCTTTACTCTAATAAAATTGGCTCATTTATGCATCCCGCTCCAGCGATATCATAATAAGAATAAACTGAGTCAAATGAAAGATGAGTTAGACTTGAAATACTTGAAATGCTTATCACTTAGAATTCTCGAACGATCATATTGATGTGTGCTTGTCCGCTATGCATTTATATATTCATATTTCAGTTATAGGTAGAATTACTCTATATAACTCTACATATGTATTATGCAAACTATATTGAAATACAATCACTTGGATATGAAGAATATGTCAAATACACTATGCTAAGTAGATATATACATTCTTGTGTTTGAATGCTTTATCTATTAATTTAGTGTCAATGCGTAGTTCGGTCGGACAAATTGTGCACAAGGTTTAGTTTCTGCGAACGGCACCCGAGGCACTGGGGCCAATTTATTCCGGGCGGAACTCGGATAGCTACGCTAGCAAGTCTAGCACGGGTAAGACGGGGGAGGCCTTGTAGCGGGGCTTGCTAACCGAGCTGCAAGGGTCACCGACCTACTGTAGCTATTGTCCACGGTGGCAATGATATGCCATGACCCAATGTATATATATTTCTGCATTGCTTGCTCAAACTAATGGTGTCTTCGTGGCAGGGAAGGACATAGTAAGTATTATGCAGGCAGTTCAGTCGGGCAGGTAAAAGTTACCTAACGGTAGCATGTTTATTCTGTAAATTGAATATTTATGCTTGCATGTAAATTAAACTAAGGCAAGATAGAAAGACCACAAATAAATGCATACTTCATATGAACAACTCTGGATTTGGTTAGTTGGATTAGCTCACCCTCACCAGTACTTTTCAAAGTACTGATCCTCGTTGCAGCTGGTTCCCCAAGCCCAACCGACGCGACAAGGAGCTGAAGCTTCTTCTTCCCCCAACCAGTCTAGAACTCTTCGCAACCGTTAGTGACTTTTTGGAAAGTTGTATAAAGTACTCGGAGGCTGTACAACCCTTATATGCAGCTTCATGGCAAGACGATAGCTTCGCCAGCAGGTGTCTACATTATTTTGAAGTCTTAGTAAATGATATGATGTATGGAACGGCTATCTCATTTTGTATCCAAGTTGTAAGCCCGTGAGGCATCCTTATCATTTTATGTCAAGAGTCTGTAATCAGTTGTTCATTATCAATAAAAGAAAACTTTTCTATGCCTGAATGTATGTTATCTTATTTGTGTACTCTGTTGCATGTGTTCTAAAGATTATCATTATGCCTAGGCCTTGGGCATGTACGCCCTACGCGTGCACGGCATCACGCCCAGGGGACGATTATCGATTGGGCAAAATTGGGGCGTGACATATTGGTATCAAAGCAAAAGCTTCAGATCCTTTGATCTCGTGTCAGAAAGTTTTCCTAAGATGACCATGTACCATCCGAGTTAAACTCTTGGATCAATTAGTGCAAAATAAGATGCGTTCCATATAGTGAGTCCGTAATATTCTATGAGACTTATGTAAGTTCCTTGTTTCAGCAGGAATGACCCAAACACAAGCAACAAGGCAAGTTGATGCAAGTACTTCTGTCACTTCGGCTAGTTCTGAGAGCCAACGACCTGCGCCCTCCGTCGATCGGGTTGAACGAATGATGCAAATGTTGGAGGCACAACAAAAGAGGGATGAGGCCCGACAGGACAAGTTCAAGAAAAATCTAGAAGCACGATTTGAGATCCAGCAGAACCAGGTGGACATTCTGCAATAAATTATTCATACCTTGGCTTCTAACCAATCCGCAACAACAATAGCGGAACCGGTGGAGCCAGCGACAGATGAAGTATTAGTACCCCAAAATGCAAAGAAGAAGGATGTGACTGCCTTCGACTTTGCTGACTTCAAGAAGATCTGCAATACGTCCTTCTGAGGGACAAAGGATCCTGTTGTTGTGCTGGATTGGCTGGCCGAACTAGAAGACCACTTCAAGCTTTTTGAAGTACCCGATGACAAGCAAGTTGCCTGTTCCCAACTCAAGCTTCGGATAAACGCGCACGATTGGTGGGATGTGCACCGCCGATCTCTCTTCGCTGATGATGATGGCGAGACAATTCCTTGGTCCACCTTTCGTGGCGCATTCAAAGAAGAATTTATCCCCCCACCCATTCGTCGTCAAAAAGAGAACGATTTCGTGCGTTTGCAACAAAAAATGATGGCAGTGAAACAGTATGCCACAAAATTCAATCGGTTGGCAAAGTTTGCTAGTTCTTACCTGCCCAATGCAGCAAGCCAAGCCAGACGATTTGAAGGTGGCCTGCGACCTTTCATTCACGCACACATAGTCGCTCCGCAATACGGGACGATGAGGGAAGTCCTTAACCATGCCCTGATCCTGGAACCATAATATCCTTCAACTAGTGCTGGCGCTGTGCAACATTCTCATCACAAGTGCCAAGCTAATACAGGAGAAAACAATGCTAACATGTATCCAAATCATGGCGACAACCAGGGCAACAATCAGGGGGGAACCAGGGGCAGCGTAGGGCACTAGGCTAGCGAATGTCGAAATCAGGGATGCTTCATTTGTGGTCGGCTGGGTCACTATGCTAGAGACTGTCTTGATCGTCCAAATCGAGTCCCTCAGCGCCGTGCAGAGCAGCAAAATTCTGTTCAGGGACCCCAAGCAAATTGGGCTGCGCAGCAACAAGAGCGACGTTCGAATACTGGGGGTCGGGTTTATGCCTTGACAAGGGACGAGGCACTTGCCTCGAATACCATAGTGTCAGTTATGTTGCTATTCAATAATGTACCTGCACGAGTGTAATTTGATTCAGGTGCCACCTACATTGATTCAGGTGCCACCCAAGGTTTTCTGTCAATAAACTTTGCTAGGGAACACAAATTCATTCAAACCCCGTTAGGCCTAAGGCTTAGCTTCAGTACTCCGTCAGGCACAAGCTTGCCTGCCGATTCAGTTTGTCGTGACAGTTGCATTTGCATCGGAGGAAGAAAATTGTCACTTGATGTGATAGTTCTAGACATAGGGGACTACAATATCATTCTGGAAATGGATTGGCTTGGCGCTTGTTCAGCTACTATTGATTGTGCGGGGAAGAAAGTCGTGTTTTGTCTTTCTGGCAAGATCGAATTTTGCTATTCGTGCAGTCCATAGTCGAAAGCGTCAAATGCCTGCATGGTGATCTCAACAATATCTGCTCGACGAATGATTCACTCCGGCTGTGTAGGGTACTTGGCGTCCGTTTGAGACACTTGGCAAGATTGCGCAAATGTTGAGTCCATTCCCATTGTGGCGGATTTTCCCGACGTGTTCCCAGACGAGTTGCCCGGTATGCCACCCGATCGAGAGATAGAGTTCACTATTGATATATTTCTAGGAACCTAAACAATTTCCAAATCTTCGTATCAAATGGCACCGACAGAGCTGAAAGTGTTAAAGATTAAGTTACAAGAGTTACTAGATCGTGGATACATTCGTCCGATTGTGTCACTATGGGGTGCGCCTATATTGTTTGTTAAGAAAAAGGATGGCTCGATACGGCTCTACATCACCTATTGGGAATTGAATAAGGCTACTATCCGAAATAAGTACCCCCTTCCTAGAATAGACGATCTTTTTGATCAGTTACAAGCTGCAACGGTATTCTCGAAAGTTGATCTTCGTTCGGGTTACCATCAGCTCAGGATTAAGCCGGACGATATGCCGAAGTCAGCCTTTCGCACTCGCTACGACCACTATGAGTTTTTGGCAATGCCGTTCAGTTTGACCAATACCCCTGCTGCCTTTATGGGTTTAAGGAACCAAGTGTTCCTGCCGTATCTCGATAGCTTCGTAGTAGTGTTCATTGATGATATCTTGGTATACTCGAAGAATGGGGCGAAGCATGCAGAGCACTTGCGGACCGTGCTATAAAACCTTCGAGACAACAAGTTATATGCGAAACTGAGTAAGTACGAATTCTGGCTGAACAGTGTATCTTTTCTTGGGCACATCATTTATGCGGGGGGCATTTCAGTCGATCCAAAGAAGGTGGAGGCCATTATCGAGTGGAAGCGACCTGCATCCATTAGTGAAATTCGAAGCTTTCTTGGGCTAGCAGGCTACTACAGGTGGTTCATAAAGGATTTTTCCAAACTAGCATTACCTCTGACTCGCCTCACACAGAAGGGAGTCGCATTTGAGTGGTCCATCAACTGCGAAGCATCGTTTAGAGAGTTAAAGCATTGCCTCACCTCTGCCCCGTTACTTGCACTACCAGGCGAGATTTTGGGATTCTAAATCTTTAGCGACGCGTTAGGGGAGGGCTTAAGGTGTATACTTATACAGCAAGACAGAGTGGTAGCCTATGCATCCAGACAGCTGGAAAAGCATGAAAGGAATTATCCTATGCATGATCTGGAACTGGCAGCAATTGTGTTGCCTTGCAAAATTTATACTGATCACAAGAGTTTGAAGTATTTGTTCACCCAGGCGAATCTGAATTTACGACAGCGACGTTGGCTAGAATTGATAAAGGATTACGACTTGACGATAGACTACACATCTGGAAAGGGAAATATGGTAGCGGATGCGTTGAGTCGGGTCTTTGCGGGATCTTTGTCCTTCGATCGACGGTTACAAAGGGAGTTAGAATAAATCGGCATCGAACTCCGAATTCGTTATCGCGGCGCGCGGATTGCTCAGATGCAATTTGTACCCAACCTGATAGAGAGAGTCACATATACTCAAAGAGACGACCCATTCCTCCAAAAAATGCGAGAGCAGGTTCAAGCGGGGAAGGCGAAAGACTTTGCAGTAGATGAGAATGGGGTACTGTGAGTTCAGGGAAGGCTATGCGTTCCCAATATTTCAGAACTCAGAAAGGAAATCCTTACCGAAGCACATTATGCAGCCTATACGATCCATCCCGGGAGCATAAAAATGTATAGTGACCTTCGTACTGTCTTCTGGTGGCACGGCATAAAGAAAGATGTGGCACTCTTTGTGTCGAAATATATAACCTGTTAGAGGGTGAAAGCAGAGCATCAGAGACCGGACGGAGAAATACAGAATGTTGCTATCCCGGAATGGAAGTGGGAGCACATCAGCATGGACTTCATTGTTGGCCTGCCAAGGACGCAACGGGGGAACGATGCAATCTGGGTTATCGTCGATCGGTTAACCAAGTCTGCACACTTTATCTCCATCAAAAGTACTTGGAGCGCCTATCGCCTCACTCAGACCAACCTTGATGAGATAGTCCGGCTGCAGGAGTGCCAGTTTCCATAGTATCAGATCGGGACGGACGGTTCATCTCACATTTCTGGAAAAGCCTTCAGTCATCGATGGGGACCAAGTTGAAATTTAGCTCAGCCTACCATCCTCAAACAGATGGCCAGACAGAATAGGTGAATCTGGTACTAGAAGACATGCTGTGCCTCTGCGTGATCGATTCAAAATCAAGTTGGGACGTCTACCTGCCGCTGGCCGAATTTGTATACAACAACAGTTATCAGTCTAGCATCCAGATGGCTCTGTATGAGGCTCTACATGGGCAGAACTATAGGTCACTGATCTGCTGGGATAAAGTTGGAGAGAGGCAAATCCTTGGGCCGGAACTGGTTGAAAAAATAGTCCAAAAGGTTTGGCTGATTCGAGAATGGTTAAAAGTAGCACAAAGTCGGCAAAAGAGCTATGCCGATGTAAATCGTCGCCCCCTTGAGTTCCAAGAGGGTGACCATGTATTCCTAAAAGTCTTGCCCATGCATGGTGTTACGAGATTTAGGGTAAAAGGGAAGTTAAGTCCCATATTTGTTGGCCCGTTTGAAATTCTTAGACGAGTCACTTCAGTTGCTTATCAAATTGTACTGCCACCAGCCCTATCAGAAATGCACGACATTTTTTATGTGTCTCAGCTAAGAAAGTGTATGCATGACCCGAACCACGTGGTAGACTTTGGCCAGTTAGATCTGCAAGCGGACTTGTCGTACATCGTTAAGCCCATTCAGATCTTGGATCGCAAGGAAAAGTAGTTACGGAATCGGACAGTATTGCTAGTACGCATCCTTTGGCGAGACCACACGGTCGAAGAATTGATGTGGGAACTCGAATCTGATATGAGGGAAAAGTTTCCCTTATTATTCCTTAGCGGCAGGTTCTATTCCTAAGTTTCGAGGATGAAACTTTCTATTGGATGGTTATGATATAATGTCTCGTTCCCCCTATTCGGGGAGCGCGACCAAGATATACTTGAGATCGTTAGATCGGGACAGATTGAATCAAGATCCTTTCCTCATTATGGATTGGTTTCTTCAGAATTAGGTCCGATATTCAATGGATAGTGCCTCAAGGAAGGACTCGGCGGCAGAGTCGAGAGGGGCCTTTCCGTTGCGCTGGTTTTCTTGCCCGTTTTTGATGCCGCTTGGTTGCTTACTTGTTAATTTTATGACTTACGTTTTCTTGAATGGTTTTGATGAATTTTATTACCTTCGTTCTTAGGATTTCGCATTTTCATATCGAACCCCGGAGACCAAAGCAGGAGATATTGATCGTCAGTTGGTGCGTGCAGGTGATCGGGTAGACGACGCGCGAGCGGAGTCTTGAAGTTCTTCCTTTTCTCTCCTAGATCACCAACTTGTGAGTGGCTTTATTTCGATTAGCACCCTTCTTCCAAGTCTTCACTCTAATAAAATTGGCTCATTTATGCATCCCGCTCCAACGATATCATAATAAGAATAAATTGGGTCAAATGAAAGATGAGTTAGACTTGAAATACTTCAAATGCTTGTCACTTAGAATTCTCGAACGATCACATTGATGCATGCTTGTCCGCTATGCATTTATATATTCATGTTTCAGTTATAGCTAGAATTATTCTATATAACTATACAGATGTATTGTGCAAACTATATTGAAATGCAATCACTTGGACAGAAAGACAATGTCAAATGCACTATGCTAAGTAGATATATACATTCTTGTGTTTGAATGCTTTATCTATTAATTTAGTGTTAATGCGTAGTTCGGTCGAACAACTTGTGCACAAGGTTTAGTTCCTGCGAATGATGCCCGGGGCACTGGGGTCGATTCCTTTTGGGCGAAACTCGGATAGCTACGCTATCAAGTCTAGCACGGGTAAGACAGGGGAGGCCTTGTAGCGGGGCTTTCTACCCGAGCTGCAAGGGTCACTGACCTACTGTAGCTATTGTCCACGGTGGCAATGATATGCCATGACCCAATGTACATATATTTCTATATTGCTTGCTCAAAATAATGGTGTGTTCGTGGCAGGGAAGGACATAGTAAGTATTATGCAGGCAATTCAGTCGGGCAGGTAAAAGTTACCTAACGGTAGCATGTTTGTTCTGTAAATCGAATATTCAATTCTTGCATGTAAATTAAACTAAGGCAAGATAGAAAGACCACAAGTAAATGCATGCTTCATATGAACAACTCTGGATTTGGTTAGTTGGGTTGGCTCACCCTCACCAGTATTTTTCAAAGTACTGACTCTCGTTGCAGCAGGTTTCCCTAGCCCAAGCGACACGGCTAGGAGCTGAAGCTTCTTCTTCCCCCAACCAGTCCAGAACTCTTCGCAACTGTTCGTAATTTTTTTGGAAAGTTGTACAAAGTACTCGGAGGCCGCACAACCCTTATATGAAGCTTCATGGTAAGGCGATAGCTTTGCCAACAGGTGTCTACATCATTTTGAAGTCTTAGTAATGGATATAATGTATGGAACGGCTATCTCATTTTGTATCCAAGTTGTAAGCCTGTGAGGCATCCTTATCATTTTGGGTCAAGAGTCTGTAATCAGATGTTAATTATCAATAAAGAAAAACTTTTTTTGCCTCAATGTGTGTTATCTTATTTGCGTACTATGTTGCATGTGTTCTAAAGATTATCATTATGCCTAGACCTTGTGCACACATACCCTACGCGTGCAAGGCATCACGCCCAGGGGATGATTATCGATTGCGAAAATTGGAGCATGACACATACCTCCACCATCGGCTATACTTGACACTTGAATAACTTAATCCCTCTTAGACTGAAAATTACCCCTGGACTCACAATTGCATGATCACAGTTTCCATGTGTCCAACCTTTATTCACACTGCCTATACAAGCTCCCATACTTAACACCACTCTTATATCTAACACACAAATCAACTTAACCTTAACACTAATACCCATGGACACAAATACATACACTCAATCTGACATCAACAATACCTACATCTTCAATGCTTGCTGGAAAGCAAGCAATCAAAGTTTCTGCTGTAGAGTACTGCCTGTACAGTCCCCAAATATCCCTCACTTAGTTTCCCAACTGACTGCAACTGGTCCAACATGCATCTTGCTGCCACTGGCAACTCCCTTCCAATGCTTGCTGGTAACAATAGTGTCCCCTCCCGCCCCTATTGCAAAAAATATAATTAACTTCCCACTCCTAAACTTCGAGCACCCCCCTTAACACATCTATGCTTCCTCTGTAGTAGTCAAAAAAAGCGTAGTACTTGCTTATCAAGTCCATCCCAAGGACAACATTAAAATTCGTCATGGAAAAGACTAAGAGTCAAGCCTTCATCTCTCTGTCATAAATTACTACTGGGCAAAATCTACAGACGCGGCTAACAAGTACAACTCCTCCCCCGGTGAGAATTTTAATACAACTAGGCAAAGGTCTAGTGGCAATATTGTGCTTGGCAACAAAACTAGAAGATATGAACGAGTATCTGACTCTCGTATCAAACAATATCATAGCAGGAAAAGAATAAACAAGGGTAATACATCCTATAATATCAATCTCCTTCTCCGTGTCATCCATCTCTAAAGCAAAAGTCAGTCCAGTCCTTTGAGGTAGACCTTGTGACCTAACCCTCGAGAATTGGTCCTCCTGAGTAGGTAGTGGTGGTCCCCGCTAGAATCCTCCGCCTGGTGGAGGTCGAGGTGCTCCCGCTCCTGGTGCTCCTGGCCTTGTCATCTGCTGAGCTGGCTTCGGTGCTGGAAGTGCTGGCCTCTGCGTCGGCTGTGAAAGTACCAAGGCCTGCTGTACTGGACATTCTCTGGCCATATGCTGCCCAGAACCACATCTCATATACTTCCCTAAGTGAATTTGACAATCCCTCATAATGTGTCTGTACATCCTGCAGTAATTATAGTGGGTCTTCTCCTGAATTTGGTATGGTCTTGTTCTCTGCTGTTGCTGTGGCTGCTGATGTGCCAAAGGGCATTTGATGGACCCTCCTTGTTGCATCTTTGCTGGTCCTTGCTGAATTCTCTATTGATTTCCTTTTCCCTTGATGATGGCCTCCTAGATCCTGGCCTCTGTCAATAACTCGGCATAAGAGATCCGGGACTGTGAGCTGGTATGATGCTGGAGCTCTTGAATTAGCCCGTGATAAAATCTCTTACCTTTCTCCAAGTTATTGTGTATCAGAACGATGCCATATCTACTGAGGCCGCTGAACTCCGTATCGTACTCATCGATCGTCTTGTTTTCCTACTCTAGATGGAGGAACTGATTGTACAATGCATTCTTCACGGTGGCCGAAAAGTATTTCTTCTCAAAGTACTCCAAGAACCGCTCCCAAGTCTAGAGTGTACCCAATTGGTGCTCCATTGATTCCCACCAGTGATGAGCATTTCCTTCTAGCTGGGTCCTCATGCCTGTCATCCATAAATCTGGAGGCAGTTGTGACGCCTCTAATAGCTTCTTGATGCTGGTTATCTAGGTTGTGGTCTCCTATGGGCTCTTATTGCTTTTATATGGTTTGGGATCCATCTGCACAAAATTCTTTACTGAACCAACATGCGCTTGTGGCACTGGAACTAGTGCTTGAGCTGGTGCTGGTGCATCCAACCTCTCAAGTGCTGCCAGGAATTCCTGTCTTATTTCGACGGCTTTCCGTCTCTACTTTACCACTTGCTGCCTCTGCTCGACTGCCAGAGTGGTGGCCTGCTGTCTTTGTTCCTGCATCATCATTTGGAAGAATTGGAACTGCTACGCCTGGCCGTCCGGCGGTGCTGGTGAAGCTGAAAAATCCCCATTAACCGCTGTGGAAGGAGATGGTGGAACTGGATTGTTAGTCTGTCCACCTGGTCCTGAAAGTCGAGGGGTCGTTGAGGCCTCTCCTGGTTATTGGCCGTTGACCCCTGGAGATGTGTCATGCCCAGTGGCGGCACGTCTGCTAAGCAAATTCATCTCTTTACAAGAGATGGACGAAAGATTAGGAAGATTACATGAATCAAGTAGGATGCAAGCATTTAAATACGACAGGTTGGAAAGAAGGTGAGTTATAGTCAAATGTGGATAAGATCCTATTTTCTAATCCTATTTGTAGGCTTGCTCAGTACAGTAACGTAATCGAGACAATATACTCTTGAGTTGCATGGGTCACCACTAAAATATGTCAAGTCCCAGTCCCAAAATACGTAGGACTAGGAATACGTAGCATGCCAGACGTATGTATATGACAACTCAAATATTACATACGCTATAATATGAATATTAATTCACAAGTGGTTCATATATTGTCAACTCAAGTCACATGCATCTATATCTCATCCACAAACGCAAGTAAAGGAATATCAAAATAAATAGCTAAATGTCTCAAGTACGAACTATCAAAAGAATAATAGTCGGGTGGAGACAATTCGACTAACCATCGACTATATCAAAAAATAAAATGATAGATGAGATCAAAACTCCAATATAAAATAAATGTCAATAAAGAAATAACAGCTAAGGATCCATCAGCAATAAAGTAATCACTGGTACTCAGAAGGTAAGACCTCCTCAACAAAGAATGATTCGTCAGGCCCGGGTCCATACTCCTACGGATAATCATGTTCGTCAATACCTGAAAATGGACCAGGTCCTCAGAGGGACATACCAAGATACAAAAAGTATATACCATAATATACTAAAAATAACATCAAATGGGTTGCCTAACTGTGTATGTGAAATACACTTTTGAGAACAAGTTTCCAAAGTATGGGCTATCTGGAAAAAAATGGGATTGACGTGACTCTCTCGGAGAATTAGTGGCCTAAAAAGCGTAACTCTTTCGATCGTCAGATACCGCTTGTAAATAATATAATATAAGGGTCATCTGACCACGCATCTTCGACGGAGCGTACGAGTTACAAAAGAAAAAGTGTAAAGGAGCCCATATGCCTACTTGTTATTCTTCCCACCTTATGCTATATCAATGTTATATCCATGCCACATGATACCTCTAATAACTGTCAAGTCTCCTAGCATACATTTCTATCAACAGTAATTTCCTATCCGTCGTACGTCCTATACGTACAGGTGGCCAACCTATCACGCAAGTCCATATCCTACATGAGACTCACACTCGTATAACAAATGTGTCACGACCAATGAAACATAAGAATATCTCAAAATTATGGGCTGGTCTCGTAACACTAGGTTGTCATGCAAAATATTAAATAAGTGATAAAAAATGACGCAACCGTCGTTGCACCCAAGTTATTCTTGGACGCGCAGTTTTATATAGCAAAATAAAATAACTAAATGAACAACATCAAATATGTTGGCCACCTGTACGTATGGGACGTATGATATTGCATCCAAGTTATTCTTGGACGTACAGTTTTATATAAAAAAATAAAATAACTAAATAAACAACATCAAATATGCATGCTAATAACGAATGCAAATAAACAGCACAATGGCAAGGTATAATTGCCTGGCAAGCAATCTATGTAATATAGGCGTCCTGACGTCAATCACAAGAGATCATAAACTACAGGCTCTGAGCGGACATCTCCGGATGCTAAAATAAATATCAACAAAGTCTCTAAAATTAGCAATATAGTAAAAAAACTCTACCCTTTTGCCCAATTTGGACACATGGACAAAAAGGATAATTTCGGGTCAAAGCAGTGTCCATATAGGGCCCACCTTGCACCAAAAAATGTGTCAGGGGTAAAAGTCTCTAAATAGGATAAATTATAGGTTAAACCAAACCTAAACGACGATATGAACTCAACGGTATATCTAATTTTTGGATTTCGGTGAGCCGATCACAATTTCGCTCGTCAAGTCAACCGTGGGGCCCGCGAATAAGCGACTCTATTAACTGTCTCAGAATTGCATAAAACTTGGGTATCAGGACCAACGTGATACCATGAATCTAATGGCGTAGGTTTTGTCATATTTTTACAAGCATGTATCAACTAATGGGAAAATTGCAAAATGTTGATACGGGAAGACTTTTTATGGATACGGGTTAATTCTGACGCGCATACACGTCCAAATTAACTTTTACGAAAGTCCACACTTTAGGATATACCATACGCTCCTTTCGGTGCAACTGGTACGTGATGTGGTGGTCCGGTTTGTCGGAACGCACTCCGTATCACAAGTTTTCTAAGTTCTTAAAAATTGTTTTACGTAATTTTAAATCTAAATTCTAGCACAGAATTAATTATCAAATTATGTATCCAATACATTTTTTTGATGTCGTATAGGTTATCTTCATGGTTGTTTAAGTGCTTTTCAAACTTACCTAGTAGTTTGGCATTTATCCACCTTCGAAAACATGGGTTCGATCTAAGAAAACTGCCATGATATATACATTTAACTCGTGGGTTTTTCGAGATTTCTATCAGATTTTTTATATCGATTTCAATAGTGTTTTCTATCAAAAACTACTTATTCACATACTACGTTATGTGGTATGTTCATAGGATTTAACAGATCGGAAAATTATCGAATATATAATTAGAGAAATAAAGTGATGAAGAGGGGTACCTCATAGGCGGACTGCTGTCGGCCGAGAAAAATGTGCAGGGGTGTCGTGGCCACTCCGACGAACATACGACATGTACAGGTTATGGAGAAGGCTCGCCAAAGATTGGGGGAGTCATCTAGATCGATAAAAGCGAGTTCGAGTAGACACACACGACGGTGGAAAAGAAATAAGGTCTTCGATGTTCGATTTAACGTAGATTTTAAATTCAATTTCAATTCGATTTTCACCTTGATTTAAAATAGGATTTGGATTCGTATTTTTGTTATCTAGGAGAGAATAGAATTATGATCACGTAGGAAAAGATTTGGCATAATTTGGTTAGGATTTGAATGGGTTTTGATCGATCAAAATTTAGAGTTTTATACTCTATTTTTTGCCTCTGAGTTTTGGTTCGGGGTGCTTGGGTTAGAGATGGTGAACAGTGCCCCCGCCCGCGAGGGATTATGTTTAAACTTTTTTATTTAAAATTGATTGTTTATCATTATTATTATTACCATAACCATTATTATTATTATTATTATTATTATTATTATTATTATTATTATTATTATTATTATTATTATTATTATTTTAAATATATCCTTATGGTTATTATCACTAATATTATTAATAATAATTCTAACTTCAAATTATTTATTTATTTATATTGTAACACCTTCATTAATATAAAACTATACTTATATAATACTATGAGTATACGTACTAAATTGATTATAATTGGTAATATTATATATATTTAATTAAAAAATATTTTTTTAGGGATTTTATACGAAACACACCTCTAACAGCAGTTCCAAATAAATGATAAAGACTATGTAGCAGTAAATAGAGAGAAAATACAAGATAAAAAGAGCATGAACAAAAATATATAGAATATAAAAATGCCGTAAATAGTACCAAAGAAATGAGTATCATATACAAGAGTCTGGAAATATAACTGACTAAGTGAGTGAGTACTAGCTTTGACATGTGATTGGTTTAGGAACTTGTACAGGAATTATGCCTGGCTAATCATATGTGAAGTATATGATTAACACTAACATAGTACTTATACAGGAATACTCGTACATGGTGGGTATGATCATATATCTAACTAACACTCCCAACCCTCGATTGGTATAGTGGATTCCAACCATGGCACATTACGACACGAGATTCTCCAAGAAGGTAGAAAGTCTCCCCAGGAATCAGTGTCCATACTAGTACAAGAGCAATAGGGCATGTACATGATATGCCAAGATATACCAAAAATAATATCTCATGACTGGATCCAAAAAATACCAATCTGTGTAATCATGTATCAAGAAGTCAAGGGTATCTATACTAGATAGAAGAAACATCGAAGATATCATAAACGAAAAACTTTCAGAGAATGTACTCGCCAAGAATCCGGGGTGAAGTATCAACCAGTATCTGTCTTTGTGTCTCAAGGACCTAAATATGAAATATCAAGTCAAAATAATATTTTGGAGTCATAAACATGCAAACTAGCTTACAACTACATTTCAAAGTTATTTCTATGTCAAAACTAGGTCAACTAGGTCGGTACCTTGATTCTAGGTTCACATTACCTATTTAATTGGTCCATGTATTCATGCTAGTCAATATTAGGCAATACTAGATTATACCATACTATCTCTAGGTTTCTAGACTATACTAACTAGTATAATATACTATTATTATATATCTATATTATATCTATATAATATAGACTCATGGTACCAATACATAATATTACCTTAGCATATGTACTGTTACTTCACTAATACCTTACCCAAATCCCAATACATATTACCTTAACTTAGAATATCTTAGTTAATACCCATAGCTTGCTTATTACTCTAAACATGAACTTATCACCTTACCCATCCCAGTACCTTGGCTCACCCCTAATACTAAGATACAAGTTGGACACACACCCTTATCTCATACTCACTCTAGCACCTAATGCCTAGGTGACATAACGTTAACTAATATCTGGTACCTGATACTAAAATCCATACATCAATTACCTATACTAGGACCTACATCCCCAACTAAACCAATTCCTTAATTGTAAAAACATGCTCAGTCTACTACTATACTTGAATGTAGTGCACAGTCCCCTTACATTCACTTGTGCACATATGTATACCACTCTTATCTGCCAAGTGTAGACCCCTACAGTCACAATGCAAGCAATCCAAACTATGCCCCTTCCTTATTATTGCTAATGATGCTTACCCGACCCTTCTGTTGCTGTTATCTCTAATGTTGCCATTGTAACAGACCCTCAAGTCTGATATTCTTTTTTGCACAGTATACAACTAATACTTAACTGGAAATCCTCCTCCATACTGTAAACCCCCTCGACCAATTTAGGATCATTTAATTTAAATTGAGAAGACTAGGAATAATTTGGATACAATTAGAATTAAGGTACAATAACTATGAGACTTAATACACCTTACCGTCGCTTCGATGTTTGGAGCGCTACACTAGTAGTTGCTTTCAACCTAAAAGTCATATACATCTTTTAGACATGCCAGGCTACCCCTCTGATTATTTTGCAACCTTAGATACTCATCATTGCGTCTCACCTTAGCTTCGCAATATTCATTAATGAACACCAGGCGCGCTCTTTAATTAAATTAAATTAGAAGCAGTTTTAGCTCAAGCAGAACCCAACCAAGCCCGCGTGCACCCTTTCACATAGATCAGCCCCTCCCCAATGAGTCAAGACAGTCCTAAGTTCCGAGGACAGCCCATCAAATTCCCCTTATAAATATATATACTCCCTAACATTTTAAACCCTAATTCACTATTTACCACCCTCAAAACCTTAGCCGTTCCCCTTGCATCCCGAGCTAACCCCGACTTCCGACCAGTCACCATCCTCAGGCCTCCACCCAACCACTGGACCATCCCTTCGCCACTGGACCCCCACCCCCACTGCCAGTGCAGCACCTCCATCCACCGTCACCGCCATCTCCTTCAACATCATCAACTTCCCCATTAACCCGACTCTAAAGCTGCTGCCCCCGAGCGACCCCGTCGCCTCGGTCACCGCTAACCACCCTTTCCAGGCCTACGCCGACCGTCCCCGCACCGTTCTCAGTCGCCCGCTGCTACCAAAGCCGCTGCCGCCGCTGTTGCATCTGCTGCCACTACTGTACGTATTGCCGCTGCTGCCGCTGCTGCGTGGACTGCCAAACGGAGCTCCGCCGATCGATGGCGAACGGGCACGTCGATGAAGCAGATTCCCCTTGACTTATTAATCAGGTAGTCGTCCACCAACATCTCTTGCTTTGTGTCCTATCATCCTTCCATTGTATCGTCGTATCGGTATCATAGGGTTGGACACAAGTTATGCAATGAGAAACCCTATATGGTTATGTATGAGTATTTACTAAATTAGATTGTAATTAATTAAAAGCAATTACCTTAATGAATGACCTGTGATTTAAGACTTATATATTTCGCCACAAAAAACGTAGGCTTAGACCTAGTGCACTTAAACATGAGGAAGAAGGACATGTATCTATGTAAAAACACAAGTGTTCTGTAAAACCATAACATAGAAGATTATTGTCTCGAGGTACATAGTAGCCGAGGACAGAACACGTGTACACCCTAGCTATGTGCACCCGCGTCACTATAGTCGACCAACCATGATCTCATGACAGTACATAAAATAATATCATAATTAAGCATGTATTTCCCTTAGTGTCTGATGTTAGATTGCTATATTATATTGTGTATTTAGGATCATTGGATCAGCCAGGAGACACCGCAGGAGCAGGCTATTAGCTTATACAGCTTGAGGACTCAGGCAAGATACCTTACCATATTTACTGTCTAATTTAAATATTGCATATGTTGTATGATGTTTTCTTGCTTATTTCATATGACTGTGTGCGTCCGAGATTGACTCGGGTGCTATTGACGGATACGTCGATGATTTAGTATACTTGACCTAGTCACTAGTAGACTCACCCCAGTTAGGAGGATACGTTGATATCTTCCTAGACCTGACACTTTTATACGTATTCACTGTGACATTCATATTGGGATGCGGGTTCGCGTATTCGACTAGCTATCGGTGCGTGTGATATGCATCATGGTTAGTACGTAACTCAGGATTATGTTATTTTAGAGACTGGCATATAGACACGGGATATGCACGTCGAGTATTCGACTAGTGTATCTATATTGGGCGGAAAGGACAGCTAGTAGGCGTATGGGATACACACATTGGACTCCGTCATATCCGGAGGAGCCACGGATCCAATGACTTCCTTTATTACAGACACCGTGCTCTTTGGAGTGATACATATGTGTATATATTGAAGATACCTCATTCTTCGGAATGATGGACGTTACAGATACCACGCTCCTCGGAGTGTTGGACGTTATGTCTACGCCTACCCATACGTACCAAAGTTGTTCTCATATTGCATACACTTAGATGGTTAGCACTCCCTCATTATATTTATTTTATTCAGTATTTATATATGGCATATTTCTATATATCTTATTACGTCCCTCTAAGGACCTGGTACCTTTCCAGATTTGGATGAGGCATATTACCCTACAGTGTACGGCCCAGGACAAGAGGCGAGGTTCACTACCGTAGAGGAGCTAGAGGTATTACCGTCAGAGTTTCCGTGATCACTTGGTAGGCCATCTTCCTAGGATTTGGGAGCATCATTATCTAGTCAGCCGATGCCCCAATCATTACTCTTTTTATCTATCATTTTAGTACTTTATTTCGTCATAGTAGTGGGTTTGTCCCCACCAGACATTCTTGGTTGTACTATGATATCGAGACTGGCGTTTATCTTCTAGCATTTATTATCAGTACATTCTTGCAGTTTATATTTGTGGATGAGATTAGATTACCTGTTGATATTGATATTGGACTTGTTAGTTATTTAGGACAGTGTAGCACTCTTTGTTGGATCCATTAAATTAGGATATCCTCGGAGAAGTGACATCTGGCTATTGCCACGTGGCCTAGTTCCATATATTTTGGAACTGGGGCATGACATAGTTTTAGTGGTGGCCCATGCAGGTCTACCTTATCGTTGAGGTATAATAACATCCCCACCGAGCCTGCAATAGGATAGAAATTTCTTGGTCTTATCCACTTTGATTGCATCTTTGAACTTCCTTCGTATTACCTTTAAATATCTGCATCCTATTTGTTTGATTCCATACTCTTTTGATGAAGTCCTATCTCTTGCAGCAAGATGAACTTGCGCAGTGGACGAGGAGCACTCGGTGCTGCGGTGTCGGACAACACCACCCAGAGAGAGGAGATACCCCAAGGACTCCCTAGAGGGCAACTACCGCCACAGGCCCCGCTGATACATTGGCACGATATTTCTCAGGGCGATCCTACACAGCAGCACGAGGGACAGACTTCACAGACGATCCTCACACAGTATTTTGAGGGCCAGACTTCAGGAGATACACCGATGCCGCAGACCGAGAGGCCGACATCTGAGGAGACACCTACCGCACAGCCAGAGGTTCCACTACCACCACCTCTACCTTATCTACCCCAGATGCCACAGCTAGATGGACAGCCACAGATGCTTTAGTTCTTTCAGACTATGATACAAGCACAGTGGCATCAGACCGAGACATTTAGATAGACTCTGATAGCAGTACTAGAGAGGACACCTGTCACAACACCAGTACCAGCACCTCTACCAGCCCAGATAGGTGGCACTGTTAGATGGTTCCTACAGATGGGACCAGATACTTTCTCAGGCAATGAGACTGCAGAACTGATCTCCGATTGGGTTGCCAACACGGAGATGTTACTAGAGGCTTCACAACTGCATCCAGACCTTTGAATGACCGCAGTGAGGGCCCAACTAAAAGGCAATGCCCATCACTGGTGGGATTCTATTGAGCGCAGTGTAGCCAAGAACCAGACTTGGGAACAGTTCCTAGAATACTTCAATATGAAGTATTTTCCAGCAACAGTCAGAAATGCCCTGTACTCCCAGTTCCTACATCTAGAACAGGGAAATATGACTGTTGATCCATATGACGTAGAATTTAGCCGTCTCAGCAGATTTGGTGCCGTCCTGATACCCAATGACCTGGAGAAGGCTCAGAGATTCTATCACGGTCTTACTTTTGAGCTACAGAGGTATACCACCACACTGGCAAGGATCTCTTATGAGGAGGTTCTTGCAGAGGCGAAGATCCAAGAGGCTATTGTCAGAGGAGCTAGACGTTCCAGTACGACCATACCAGCCAGAGCCCAGCCTGGATTAGGAGGACCGATCCGTCGTCCGGGAGCACAGACACAGCAGAGAGCAGCCCCATACCCGCAGCAGGAGCTCCCAACTTGTCACCATTATGGCAAAAAAGGGGCACGTCATCAGAGACTGCCAAAAGAAGCTGGTGTAGAAGCATGAAAAATACGCTGGACATCTCTACGCAGCACGATGATGCAGGGCAACGTAAACAGAGGACCTCAGAGCCATTAAGCATGCAACGGAGCTTTTCCACTGAGCACAGCGTAAAATATAAGCTCAAAGGACCACCCGTGTAGGTGCAGTATGTCCAGGCTGCTTCAGTGTAGAACAGAGGGCTTCGTCGCCTATATAGCGTAAAAAACACATCCGCTTTCAATGAAACATTAAAATGTACGAGGAACGCTTCGTGTTCTCCGAAGTGAACCTATCATGTTCTGCAAATGAACCTGACGTCTGGACTTCTGACAAAGGGATACTGCTCGACTACCCAGGCGACGGCTATAATGATGGCACGACACTGCAACCCAGGCTGTCGTTTACTGCCTTTTCCTTTGCGTAAACCACTTTTTTGCGTACAGAGGACTACGCCGCCTAGTTTTACACAGGCGGATGTGAGCTGTTTACGCTCCGCGGAAGACAAATTGCCTGCTACGTCGAAAGCTGCACTTCTTACAGGGCTCGAGGCACGCCTCTGCATTTAATGCACAAAGCAGTGACAGTTTCTCGAGGCAAGTTAATGCACAGAGCGGTGACAGTTTCTCGAAGCACGTCTCTACGTTTGATGCACAGAAGGGCTGCAGACCTTCAAAATATGCCTCAGCATTTAATACGCAGAATGATGGCGGATCTCTGCATTTAATGCAAGGAATTTGATTAAATGTCACCGAACAGTCGTTTAGTGACATCCCCTTCGCGTAAACTACTCCTACGTATGCAAGGAAATACGCTGCCTAGTTCTACACAGGCAGACGTGACCTTCTTACGCTCCGCGGAGGACAAACAGCCTGCCACGTCAGTAGCTACTCTGTGTACAGGATTCGAGACGCGTATCTGCATTTAATGCACAGAATGATGGCAAATCTTAAAGACAAGCTTCTGCATTTAATGCACAGGATGGTGGCAGATCTCTGCATTTAATGCAAGGGATTTGATTATGTCTTCAAAAGCCGTAATTCTGGCTAAGACGTCCACATCAACACTCGGCCTCTATGACCACTCGGCTTCTACGCCCACTCGACTCCTACGCCCACTCGGCTTCTACGCCCACTCGGCTCCTACGCCCACCCGGCCTCTATGGCTACTCGGCTTCTATGCCTACTTGGCTTCTACGCCATGGTGACAGACATTGGCTTCTACGCCAACCTCTTCTACACGAGGGATACCTACCTGCATGGCTTTTACGCCGTAATCTTCGTAGCAGTTATACGCGTTTTGTCCCTTAGTTGGACCCGCGTCACACGCTCATTCAAAAGATCATCTATACGCAGGCATTGGTTATTTTAACCGTTGTGTAAAAGGGTGCTGTACTGTCCACTCCTCGGTTTTTTACACCGACTGAGTGGTCACTGTCACTAAAACTCTATAAATAGAGACCTCTATCAATAGAGGAAAGGGGGAGAAAAAAAAGAGAAGAAGAGGAAATTGGTCAAAAACAACCTCCAAAGAGATCGAACCACGGGTCGAAACATTGGAGATTGAAGAGAGGTCGAAGAGTCTTCGGGAGAGAGGAATCCGGAGCTCTGGCAAAGAGTAGGGATCGACGACTTTGGCATCGTACATCCACCCTCCTTTGCAACCTTCGAAGCTACTTCCTGTCTTCTACGACACTTCATCATCATCGTGTGGTCTAAGGGCTAAAGTGATCGACTGCAGATCAGACACCTATAGCAATATTTACCCAGATTTATAAATTATACTTCGATGTCCTCGTATAGGATTAAATTGTACAAGTTTGTTTGTAAACCAAAGAAAACGGATTTTGTATAAACCCTGTCTTGAATACATTTCATTCTTTCATTTTTCACCACAAACAAGATGGCGACTCTGCTGGGGACATCTTTCTCTTCTGATGAGGAAGCAATTGCTCAACACGATGCGGTATCTGTAGGAACCGTGAAGAAGACACTGGTCGTCCAATTCGACCAGTCTGCCTACGAAGACATGCTTCGAACCGGGGGTATCCCTCACCCTCTCTCCGTCCAAGATAACAGGAAGCTGCGCAAGGTCTGGATGCCCAAGACATCCTCTACCATTCCTGTGGACTCTCCGATCTCTCCGATCTCTCCGACCAATGAGGTTATAGCATTGCTCCCTCCGCGCCTTGCGCATAAAATTCAGTCGCCTGTCTCTGACAGGGCCGATAAAACTTCTGACAATGCCTCAGAGCTAACCCAGAAGTCCACTCCGCGCCCTGCGCGTAAAATGCAGTCTCCCGTCACTGGCGGAATAGACAATATTTCTGATAAAGCCTTGGCGCCAAATCAGAAATTCCAAACGCGTTCCACGCGTAAAATTGCATCTGCCTTCCATGGAAAAGCAGCTGATCCCTGCAATCTACGCAAGGGAAAGCAGGCGGAGGACTACTCAACTTCTCGGCCTTTACGCCAGCGAGGGAACGATCTGCTCACCCTCCGAGTTACGCGAGATACTGACGGCCAACTAAGGACCTCTTCAGCTTTACGCCAGTCCAAATTACGCCAGGCGAAGTCCCTCGGCGTAAAGCAAGCTCAGGTTGCGGAAAGTCACCCTCCTCAGGGATCATCCGCCACCCAGATGGCCAATCTGTTGTACACAGGTGGCACAGGGAAAACCAGGGTTCCCAACCTCCGCATGCCCACTGGCAAGAATAGAAGGAACGAGCCATCGTCTTCTTCCTCTGCGACTCCTCCTGACTTGCGCAAATATCTAATCCAGAAGCATAAGGAGAGGGGATCTTCCAGCATGTCTGTTACGCCTCCTAATGAGCACTCTTGTAATAGTCATAAGATTGTGATTAATTATTGCTGTTCCGAAGCAAAACAGTCAGTTTTTGACCGGTTGAGCTACTCTCTGTCTTTCCAGGAAGAAGAGCCCGCGCATGCATCTGTGAACATGGCTTCACACATACCTAGAGGAGGGTCGAGCTCAAGACGTCATCCCTCTAGGCCTCCGAGTCAAAGGAGATTTAATGAGCTCCTCAGGAACGCTGAGGCTGGGGTGTTCCAAAACACTCGTGCAAGGTCACGACAACCAGCTTCGTACTCTTCTGATTCTGACGCTGGGGGTCGCCAATCCCCCGAATCAGATACTGAAAGTATAGAGTCAACCTCTACGGCGACCTATACTCATTCTTCAATGACACCCAGGGAGATGGGAGTTTATGCCGTTGAAGATAAACGCGAGGAGGCTTCGCCGTCAGGGAGCGCGAAATAATGCATCACTATACTGGAGACATCTTTGAAACAAATGCAATCCATGATGGAGAACATGCACCAGATGATGCTAACTTACCACACAACTGCCATGGCTCAAGCATCGATCCCGCCAACTCAGATACGTGTGGGGGTGGACTTACCACCATCCAACCCGAGCCAAGAGCCTGCTCTAGATCAAGAGTCAGCAGTTCCTCCGCTTCCTCACTCGGAGAATATATTGCCTCCCGTTGGAGTCACAATACAATCGACTCCACACCACTCCATAGTCCCGCTTCCGACTAAAAATCTGATGCAGGCAGTACGAGAGTTGAAGGCCCAGTTTGCGCCTTGAAGCACAAAGATCAGCTCAAGAAACTGGGAATCAACCAGCCTTAACCATTTATATGGGAAGAGGTCCCTTTCCCTCCGAGGTACAAACCTCAAACTATGGCTCTGTTCGAGGGAAAGACATCACCAAGTCAGTACATGGACTATTTCAGTATGATGACGGTGTTACTGCAAGGAAACGACGCCCTCCTCACTCGGGTGTTCAAAGGCTGTCTCTCAGAAGTAGCCTATCAGTGGTATCGTAGCTTGGCGGACAACTGCATTACTTCCTTCGAGGACTTCAAAGCTTTATTCTTCATGCGATTCTATGAGGGAGGAATGGACATGTCTATGTCCTCTCTCATCGAAGTCAAGCAGAGAGAAAAAGAGGACGTTCGCACCTTCATCGAACATTTTCGTCAGGCCACCTTACAGATGCCTCTAGGAGTTCCAGACTCTGCGTTGGTAGACATTTGCTGGAAGAACCTTCTTTCCGTAGTCTCAGTATTTACAGGACCATATCAGTTCCATGATTGGCCCTCGTTCATCATCTCGGCCGTAGCCGCCGAAGACAACAGTCGCAAGGCGCGCGATAATGGCATCATGATCTCCGCCTCTGACAGAGGCAAGAAGTCATCTCCCAACAACGACCATCCTCGTGGTCCTAAAGGGAAAGAAGCTCTAGCGATCAATACGTCTAGACAAAAGATTGCGGCAACCACGCAGACGAGACCAGGGACTTCCAGGCCCGTCGAAGTCTACTCTTTCGACGACGACGATATCCCAAGTATATTCGAGTGTCTCGTCAAAAGTGGCAAGATCACCCTTCCGGAGCAGAGACGGCCCCAAGAAATCGGCAGTACTAACGACCCCAAATACTGCATCTTCCACAGATACGTACACCACCCGACAAAGGCGTATTACATACTGAAAAGGAAGATCCAGGGGTTGATCGATGCTAAGGCCATCACTCTGCACAACACCGAGAAGACGGTCACGGCCAACATGATCTCTCTGCAGTTTGGCAATCTGCCTCCCCAAGAAGTCTCGGACGGTATCACACCCATTTCCCGGACCACGATGAACATCATCAATCTTCCTCCAGCTAGGGGTCAAAATCATGACCTGGTACCCCTAACCACCCGGCGCGGCGAGATTATGTAGGTTCATCCGAATTTGGTGTCAGAGCTCGAGGAAGAGACTAATGCTACTAAGGCTATGTCTAAAAAGAGCTCCAAATGCAAACCATGCCATATGGTTGCAACTTCTTCGTCATCAGACGAAGACGAGGTATTAGCTGCGACCCGTTCAGGGAAAGCCTACCTCAATGACTACGGAGCAAGTCAGGAAGGTGCACCGGCAGACGCTTCAGCTGCCAAACCTTCAGGACCAGATCCCGTCGTACCAGATGCCGGTCCTTCAAGACCAACTTCGGCGGACAAGGGGAAGCAAAAAGAAGTGCGCTTCGATAAACCTATGAAAAACATTCCAAACAAAGGTTTAGAGAAGCCATACAACTTCGACATCCTGGCCCAACTGGCTAATACACCAGCCAGGCTGTCCATCTTCGAGCTACTCAGGCTCTCCCAAGACACTCGTCTAGCCCTGAGTGAAGCACTGATGCAGGCGGAGGCATACTTGACCCAGCTCAAGTCTCCCGACGAAGAACCCGTGGCATGTCCTCAATGCCACAGTGTGATGGAGGTGGTCCCAAATATCACTTTCACTCAAGACGACATGCTGTTAAAACATAACAGACATGACAGACCCCTCTATTACACCGGGTACGTCGGTTCCATGGAGGTCGACCGGATCCACACAGATCCGGGATCGTCGATCAGCATCATCCCTCACAGTCTGCTCAGACCGCTGAGGATTCCCACCAGCGAATTGGCTTACACCACCACTACTCGACGCAGCCATATGGAGAGGAAACCAGCCAGCCGGGCTTCCTTAGACAAAGGCCTGCGGCAGCGTCTCAAGTAACTGTAGGCCTTAGTGCCTTCAGGATACTTTTCTACCCCGTCATCGAGAATCTGATCTGGAGCCTTAGCATCTTCCATAAGATCCTCGATGACCTGGGCACTGAGCACGCCCAAACAGTTCACGGGCTCATCCTTGCCCCCCGAGACTTTCTCCGGCTTGGCGGCCCTGGCCCGGTGGAAGAAGAGGTAGGACATCCACTTAGTAGTGTGAGCCAAATCAGAAGGCTCATTATAAAAAGTGGTGCACGCGAGGTAGTGGCACATCAGCTCCTGATACACTTCCACCACCCGAGGGTCCGAGTCCCCCAACTCCCGGTTGGTAGGAATATACTCTTCATATGGGGTATCCTCCATCGGCAGTCTTGAGATCACTGCCATCTCATAGAGGGCCAATCCTAACTCCCCCAATGGAGTGGCGAAAGTCCCAGTGAGCGAAATATATCGCTCCATCAGTGCCAGAAACAGGTTATGGTTGGGAGGCAACCCAACACTGGTCGCACTCACAGCAGCATACAGTCCAATGTCCTCCAGCTCTCTCTGAAAATGCTTCAAGACCCAGTCAACTAGGTAGGCCCATCGGAGGTTTGTTGGGGTGATCCACCCATTGCACCGAGGATTCACCTTGGGGTATACCCCCCCTCGCCCCATGAAATCATTGCAGAAAGTCGACAATTGGACCGGCTGGATCACTAAACTGTCTTCACTCGAGAAACTGCCCGGGCACAGTCCCCTGAACGCCGTCACAAGGACGGAAGGGAGGCTGACAAACGATCCCTGGTCAGTTCCTTTCAGACGAAAGATCTTCCCTGGCTTGCCGTGAAGATCGGGAGTCAGCGTCCACGACATCCTCCTGGGGTGTGTAGCATGGAAGAAAGCCGAGATGGGATAATCTCTCGGCATCGTCGGCAGATACAAAACCAAACTCCCAGTAGGAAAAACCCAGGGTTCTCTTTTGGGCTTCGTCTGAGACTGTTTGTCAATCATGTCCCCAAAGAGAAAAGCCGGCTTTATGTACTGGTCCCCGTCTATGTACGTTAGGGGCTCTCCGTTAATCATGTTCAGCAGCGTCCGCTTGCCTTGAGCCGATATCAAAATCCCCCTCCCTTCAGGATACTGGGGTCCGAAGATAGGAAATGTCACGTGGGACAGATCCTCCAGATAGTTTGAGTGCAGCATCCCGACAGCGGAACCCATCACCTCGGCTAGTGGGGACTCATGAAAGTTAACTGCAAAAGTGCAAGAAAAACACGTCATTACAAATCTTGCAACATAAAAAACCAAGAAACGACAGTCTGTGCTTTACGCCAAGACTGTACAAATTTGGTCATTTTACGCCGGAAGTTTCATCCAGAAGCGTAATCGGCGGTATACAGTCCGTGCTTTACGCCAGACTGCCAAAATTCTAGTTATTACGCCGAAGGTTCCATTCACAAGCGTAAAGCTAAAATTTTGTAGTATACACCAAGTTTTCGGCAGTCAGAGCTTTTACGCTCGAAACTGCGAAAATATGGAGCTTTTACGCTGGCACATTAGAAATATGGGCGTAAAAGATGAAAACGTCTCCGTGCATCATCTTCCTCAAGGAGGCTATCAGCACAGAAGACGACCTAGCGCGGTCACGTTCAACGTGTGCGAAGGATTTTTTGTCGTTCTTTGTCATCCCTAAGGCTCTACCTCTAAGGCCGGGAGCGCTGCTCGTCGGCGGGTTACTTCGCTCAGAACGAAGTTCACCTTGCCCGACCGAAGGCTCTCTCACTGGGGCAGAAGAACGAGAAGAAGAACCTATACTCTTTCCCTTAGTGGAGGGGATTTGTTTCGACGCCATTTCTGAAGACTCAGAGCGCTCGGAGGAGGAACGAAGAAAAAACTCGAACAGTCGAAGGCTCTATTTCGCAGAAGACGGATGAAAAGTTTTTCTCTCAAAAGCTCGGGATATATATAGAGTTCGGATCGACTCCTCGAATCCTCGGACGGACTCCTCGAAACCCTAACCAAATCCCGCAATTAATATTTGGTTATGATTGGGTACTACGTCATCCCACTACTCTCGAAGGGCGGACAGTCAGCAAATTCGAAAAGATTTCGTGCAAAACAGATTCGTGGTTTTTTTCGCTAAGGAGCTTTCTACGCTCGACAGCTATAGATCTACGGTTTTACGCTCGCAAGCTATAAGTCTATAGTTTTACGCCTGGATGCCTTTGTGCTCGGTAGCTTTTACGCTCGAGAGGCTACAAACCTACGACTTCACGTTCAGCAGATACAAATCAATGGTCTCCCGCTCGGTGGCGTTTAGTTTATGCTCGGAGGTGACAGATCCACAACCTTACGCTCGGAAGATTTCTTTTTCACAGGCTATAAATCTACAGTTCTACGCTAAGGAGGTTTCTATGCTCGACAGCTACAGATCTACGGTTTTACGCTCGCAAGCTATAAGCCTATGGTTTTATGCTCGGATGCCTTTGTACTCGGTAGCTTTTACGCTCGAGAGGCTACAAACCTACGACTTCACGCTCAGAAGCTACAAATCTACGATTTCATGCTCGGTGGCTTTCTACGCTCAATAGGCTACGAACTCAGGATTTTCAGCTCATCTACACTACGGATCTCTGACTTTCCGCATATCCGAACAGTTCTCAAGGCGGTCAATTACAGGAGTTCACACAGAAGATACTCCTTTTTGACCTCAAAATATCCCAAGTACCTGAAGCATGCAAGAGTTCAACATTGAAAATCACTCTTCTTCGTGGGTCGATTCGAAGTTCATCCAGAATCCAGTCTGAATATTTTATCTACAGCTCAAGATGGCAACTCAGCTTGACAGCCATTCCTCGCCCTGTTCCAAGGGATTTTCGAGAAATTATTCTTGAAGATGAAGTCAAGAGAATTCTGTCTATCAGAAGCAATGGTTCAGAGTTCTACGCGGTTCCTCACAAACAGAACGGTTCGAAGGCTCGACTCAAATGCTAAAGCAGCTTTCTGCGCATCACTAGCTATGCGTAAAAGATAGAGCGGGACCTAATACTCTTTCTAAATGGAGTCGGCGTAAAGAATCAGACGTGTCGAAGCTATACATATTCAGACCTCACAGCAACATATGGCAAGACGATCATATGCAGAAAAGAAAGAAGATTTTATTAAAACTAAAATCATGCTTACATATGAGGGAAATCCAATCTACGAGGGTTTTTCTTCATTTTCATGATTACATATGAGGAAAATCCCGTCTACAAAGGACTTCCCCATCGTCGACTGAAGATCGCGCCCGGAATCCGTTCTGACAGATTCTCGCATTGGTGGAGATCTTCCTCTTCTTCCAAGACGGTTCGTCGATATCCACAGTCGACGAACAAGAAGAAGATCAATGGCGGGAGGATATAGGACTGGGCATGCACAAATGATGCAGATCCCATGCTCCGTACGCCATGACAGATTGAGTTAAGATATTTCACTCAACTCAATCCCGGACAGAGCTGGTCTATCTGCTCTCATCCCCGGAGGTAACGGGAGAAGGTGCACTTGCAAGCTGTCTGGTCAAATACGACCCTTCCTCTCTCTCCGGAAGAACCGCCAAACAAAGTTACTGATTATCCCGAGCAAGGGAGGCTATGATATCCTTCCATGATCCATCGTTGCAGATGGCACTTGCTCGAAGATGCCATCTTTTTCGGCTCCTTACATGCTGGAAGAACATGGTCTTCTTCTTCCTCAAGTCGACCCGACGAACTCCGACGATCATCTCTGCGTGGTGAAGGAAATGTGGGAAGAACAGGTTAACTCCGCAGCCTTTTTATAGGCGAAAGAGATCACACCAATAACTCCTCCATAAATTCAGCCTTGAAAGAACGTGTCAGACTTGACCGTTTCAGGCTCCATTCAGAAAATGTTTCAAGTTACGAGGAACGGTTCATGCTTCTTTCCAAGCGTTTCAAATTACGAGGAATTTGAAAGCTTTGAAGGGGGTCTTGTAGAAGCATAAAAAATACGCTGGACATCTCTACGCAGCACGGTGATGCAGGGCAGCGTAAACAGAGGACCTCAGAGCCATTAAGCGTGCAACGGAGCTTTTCCACTGAGCACAGCGTAAAATATAAGCTCAAAGGACAACCCGCATAGGTGCAGTATGTCCAGGCTGCTTCAGCGTAGAATAGAGGGCTTCGTCGCCTATATAGCATAAAAAACACATCCGCTTTCAATGCAGCATTAAAACGTACGAGGAACGCTTCGTGTTCTCCGAAGTGAACCTATCATGTCCTGCAAATGAACCTGACGTCTGGACTTCTGACAAAGGGATATTGCTCGACTACCTAGGTGACGGCTATAATGATGGCGCGACACTGCAACCCAGGCTGTCGTTTACTGCCTTTCTCTTTGCGTAAACCGCTTTTTTGCGTACAGAGGACTACGCCGCCTAGTTTTACACAGGCGGATATGAGTTGTTTACGCTCCACGGAAGACAAACCGCCTGCCACGTTGAAAGCTGCACTTCTTACAGGGCTCGAGGCACGACTCTGCATTTAATGCACAGAGCGGTGACAGTTTCTCGAGGCACGTTAATGCACAGAGCGGTGACAGTTTCTCGAGGCACGTCTCTGCATTTGATGCACAGAAGGGCTGCAGACCTTCAAAACATGCCTCTGCATTTAATGCACAGAAAGATGGCAGATCTCTGTATTTAATGCAAGGGATTTGATTAAATGTTAACGAACCATCGTTTAGTGATATCCCCTTCACGTAAACTACTCCTACGCATGCAAGGAAATACGCTGCCTAGTTCTACACAGGCAAACGTGACCTTCTTACGCTCCGTGGAGGATAAACAGCCTGCCACGTCAGCAGCTACTCTGGGTACAGGATTCGAGACGCGTATCTGCATTTAATGCGCAGAATGAGGGCAAATCTTAAAGACAAGCATCTGTATTTAATGCACAGGATGGTGGCAGATCTCTGCATTTAATACAAGGGATTTGATTATATCTTCAAAAGCCGTAATTCCGGCTAAGACGTCCACATCAACACTCGGCCTCTATGACTGTCACTACCACGTTCCGAAAACAGGGGTATTTTTGACTTTTTATAATATTTAATATTATAGTAGTTACAATTAATTAATTGCATGATAGTGTATTTGATTTTAAATAAATGATTATGTGATGTGTAATTAAATATAGTATTATATACACTGTCCATTTATTTTGAGCTAGCAGACTTGACCTAGAAGCCAGTAGACGAACACCTGTCGGAATTATGGAATTTTTGTATTTAATTAATTTATCTAGAATTTAATTATTGGAGATTGTAATTTATTACTGTATTTTAATTAATTATTGCGCATTGCCTTTGCTTCGACATTTGGAGCGCTACCCTGACTTTTGTCTTCCAACAAATTTTACAATCTTGCCCTAGACATGCCCGCCTTCCATTCTGCTATTTTTACAACTCATAATTATGCTCTCTGTACATTATTTCTAGCCGCACAAAAATTGTCGCGAACGTTATTTAATAAATCCCTATTTTGTATCGTTGTGCGTTCTCATCGAAATTTGGGGACAATCTTGACCTATTTTTTGTGCGGCCCAAATTAGGATAATATTCTGTTCTGAGCCTTCTTCATTATTGGTATTGATGACCTGACCTGATTTTGGCCCCATGTACTCCTAATTAATTTTAGAACACAACTTGCATTTATTTTTAATTAAATTGAGGATACTATTTAAACCAATTCTAAAAATCCTAATTTAATTCCAGTGCCCTGCAAATTGAGCCCATACCGATCATACAGCGCCCCCTGACCCTACAAAATACCGGACATCGAATCGCCCGCCAAATTTTTGTCATTTCATGTGTCTGTGCAAATACCCAAATTTAAGGGGGCTAATTTGCAAATTTCATTTTTGGTGTCAACACCCAATTGTTTAAACCAATGGAGAGGCCCAACATTGACTAGTCAACACCCTCACCCTCACCCTCACCCACATGAAGAAATTCTCCATGTCCAAACTGGACCACTCATTTTATGGGTCCATCCTCACCATTAGATTCACACACCCTCTCACCCTTTTACTATTTAAAGTCCCATCAACACTTTTCCCTAGGAAACCCTAATCCCCAAGCAAGCCCCCACCTCTCTCTCTCTCCTCCTCTCAAGCCTCCAATGTAGGAGTTCTTTTCTTCTTCTCCTTTTTCCTTTCTTCTCCTCTTTTCTTTTTCTTCTTCTTCTTTGTTCTTTTGAATTTAAATTGGAGAACAAAGGGGGGGAAAACCCGGGTACTGTTCACCCGGCCATTGGCCACTGCCCCTAAGCTTTCCGGCGGCCCGTAGCACGACCCCGGCGGCCGCTGCTCAGCCCCGGCGGCCAACCCGACAACTCCCCATCCCCTCTGCAGTGCTCCGGCGAGCTTTCCCCAAGCCGACTCCCCAATGGACTGCCCCGACTCCCCTCCCTGCTGTGTATCCGACCGGCGCTGTCTCGACACGCCCGGCGGCCAACCACCCAAGCCGACTTCCACTGCACCCCGGCCGCACCCAATCGGCGCTGGCTGCTCAGCCACTCCCGCCGGCCTGCTCCCCTTCACCCCTCACGAGCCCGCCCCGCGAGCACAGTCCGGAGCTGCCAACTCCGGTCCCGACTGTCCTCCCTCCACTTGTCCAGCCGGCCTACTGCATCGACCGCTCCTCCCCACTCTTCTCCCCTGCTGCTCGACAACCCGAACTCCTCCCATCTCCACCTATCACCACCACCATCACCAACTATCACCACCATCATCTCCATCTATCACCATACACCACCAGCCACCTCCCTGCACTCCGCCAACCATCCCGACCTCCAACCCCTCTGCTCCTCCTCGTGGCTTCCTCCCTCCGGTCCAACCGGCCAACCCAACCAGACTTCCTCCGGCCCGGCGAGCCTCCGTCGACCACCCACTGTAAGTTTCCTTTTCCCCTCCTTCCTTCTTCACATATATATATATACATATGTATATATAACTAAGGTATATGTTAATGTATATATAACTAATGTAGATGTAATTGTATATATATTTAATTAATGTGTATAGTATAGTGTATGTTTAGAATATTGTATGTATTGATAATTTGGTATATACATATTTAAATGCTATATATATTTTGAATATTGTATTGTATTTTTCATATAGAAAATGTGTATCAAATATGCATAGTGTATATTTAGTATATGTATGTATTTAAAATATGTAAAATGTATATTATTTATTTATTAGTAATTAATTGTATAATTATAGTATGTATAATAAATTGAATAAGTAGGTATTTAAATTAATGCATATGTATATATATGTATATTGGTATGTATTTTGTGTATGTGTATATTATTATACATGTATATAGTATAATTATTATTTTGGTATAAAAATATATATGTGTATATATATTTTGTATGGGTATATATTTAATAAAAATGTATTCTGGTATAAATGAATAAATATGTAAATAACCGTATTTTGGTATCAATATATATATGTAGAGTTATATTTTCGTATTGGTATATATATATTTTTGTATAAACCCTTAGCATATTTTTAATATATATATACATATATTTTGTATATATATTTAAATTGATATATATATATATATTGTAAGTATTAATAAGTGTAATGTATTTTACGTATCCCTACTAGATGACCCTAGTTGACTAGTGCCCTGCCTGGCATGGCCTTGAGGCCAGTATTTTTAGACTGTGTTAGTGTAGCATCTGATGCAAATATGGTTTTGCTTTGTGATATGTTTATAGGACTGTTGGTTTACCCAAGGGATACTCTGGAACAGGACATCAATAAATACCAGCTAAGGACCCAAGGCAAGTACATTCTCTGATAATTTCCAATTTTTGATAATTCCTATAAAGTTCAATAATCTAGAAATGTTACATCTGAATCCTTGACACTGTGCTACACGAACTAGTATAGCTTGGATCTGCAGTCATGAGATGTTACATTGATTATCGCCTTGACATTGTACACGACATGTATATTAGACATCGTACATGATAGACTGGACTTGCTCGTGTATCGTGACGTGTCATGGTTGGATCCACAGTACTAGTTGGGGGCGGGGAAGTAGTTAGTAAGAAATGTGATCATATCTCTTATTGCAGTGTAGAACAATTGTAAGTGTTAATCATGCTCTTCACCCATGATTAGCCAGGCCCTATAGCTATCGTACATGTTCCCAAGCCGATCACATTTCGAAACTACTATTTCAAACACTTAGAATAGATCACAGTTCCCTATTTTAAATCATATACTACACCACTCGTATATGATACTGTTCCTTGTTCTTTTCATTTTCATATATGCGCTGACTATGTCATATTGCCTATTGCCTGTCTCTTTACATTGCCTGTCTCTCCTTTATTGCCATTGCATTTATTTCACTGTCTTCTCAGTATCTAGCATCATCTGTTTATTACTTTATAGTCCTTATCAATTATATGGAACTGTTATTTGAGATTTGTACTTTGCTCCTTCCTGACTGGAAATATTTTTCCAGACTATGCCTTAGTGGACCGCTGTCCGACACTTTATGGACCATATGGTGAGTACCTGCAGACTTGGTAGTTTAGTCGTGATTCCGGGAGGTCTAGCCGGAATTGCTATTTTTAGTAGACTATTTGGTACCGGATTTGTCTCCGGCATTTTATTGAGACTTGGATATTGTTGAGTTAGATTATTACTTTTTGGACTTGTGTTGTATTTAAATTTTGTTCGATATCTTATCGTGCTGTCATCCTGTGATTGAGTATGTATTCATTTTATTTGTGTCATCCGTGCCTCCTTATGGAGATTGGATGCTTGTGTGAGATTGGCTAGATAGTATCAAGACCTTGACAGCGTTCTACCGCCGATGCTGCGGCGTAGGCTGGACGTACCCGCGTACTCGTGCCTCTAAACCGGGTGCGGGTCGTGACACGTTTTTTGTGGTGGCCCATGCAGGTCTGACTTCGCAAGTTGTGCGATGTCGTAGTAGTGTGGCATCCTTGTTATACTACTGCGTGCCTGCGATAGGATCTAGGACATAGGATACTAGGACGAGAGCGAATACTCAATCACAAATTCTTGAGAGATTCCTGGGACGACCCCTTGAGAATCTTATTAAAATTTCTAATTTTAATTCCTTTCCCCTTGTTTTCGTCCGTTCTCGCTTGTTGATATTGAGCTTGATTCTTGTCGGCCAGTTGTTAAATTTAAATTCTTGGTATCGTTGTTGAGTTGATTTTATATCGAGATGAATTTTACGGGCTAAAATTTACGGAATCATCTGATGACATATATTGATGAGGACAGTGAGAAAGGTAAAACGTCTACTTTGGTTATGGAACCTAGAGTTTATCGCAGCCATTCTAGCTGTCGTGACAAGAACGTGGGAACCAGACTTGGATGTACATACTGTAGTTATGAAACTTAGAGTCTCTCGCAGCCATACCGGTTGGCGTGGCGAGGATTCTAGATGACATGATTATAGAGTTGCATACCTTAGTTACGGAACCTGTCGTTTATCGCATCTATGCTTACTGGCGTGGCGAGGATTCTGTGTGTCATGACTTCTGACAGACGTGTATGATTATCAGGTTGTATCTTAAATTGGTTCTTAAAGTATCATCTCAAGATTTATCTATTTATGTTATTCCAGGACTTTGTTCCATCGCTTCTCTTCTTTACTAGCAGTAAAGATACCTTCAGTCCTCAATCCAGTTCTTTGAGCTCCTATTCTCTAAGGATTCTTTGTTAAGTATGATGATTAGTGACTTATAATTATGTCTGTGTCTTGAGTATTAGTATTGACTGAGTGTTGCTTGTGAGTTGTAAGTACTTCCTAGTTGGATATGTGAGCAGTAGGCATTAATCTAGAGTTAACCCATAGCGTAGTGCCTTGTAGCAATAGTTTTATGATAGGTGTGTTATAGTTAGTATTGGCACTATAGATAGAGGAGAAAGAGTATCAGTGATGATGATCATTTGGAAGTAATAGTGCAAATAATTCGGGCAGTACAATTTTCGTACACAGTTGAGGTTGTAAATAATTGGTGTATTAGTGTGCACCTTGAATATTAGAGACTGTGAGTATTTATATGTATACTTGTGGATTCAATTTTATCGTTTGAAAGTGGAATGAATTACAATTTTTAAGAATTTTAAGGAGTTGAGGTTTTTATGTTATTAAAATGTTTGAGGATTCAATTTGATTCAATGAGCCTAGACAAAGCTGTAAGGATTTTTGAGTGATTAAATTTTTATTTCAGTATTTAAATAGTTGACCTTGAGGAAAGTGTATGTATTTTACTTTAAAATTTATTCGAGGAGTTATTTTGAGGAATTTATTTTGAGGATAAAAATCTTATAGTGGGAGAGATATATTAGTATATTAGTATATAAGATGCATGTGTAAGGATATGTTGGCTTGAGCATAATTGAGATCTCATTGCCAACTGACTTGGGTGTTCATCTAGGATTGTAGTGGAGAGAGCAGTACTTAGTATGGTGTGTTACATTTGATATGCACTTGAGGGATAAGGATAGCTAGTATCAACAATTATAGTAGGCAAGAGAGCTAGCAGTGAGTGTGCTGGTAGTAAAAACTAGAGTACTAAAGAAATAGAGGTATCAAACCTTGGATACATTATTGAATCATGGTTATATTAGAGATTCTTGGCATCAGATTTAGGTGTTAATAGACATGTGTGTGCAATATGGATATATTCATGGATCTTGTGGATAAATGACTAGTTGATATGGGTACCAGTGTACAGGAATAGGAATTAGTTAGTGAATATGCTAGAGTTAAGTGTAAGTTAGAGATAGGAGATACTGCCGGTAATGTGTTAGCAGGTTCTGTTCTTTCCTTCATTCTGTTCCTATCTATTTGATTGATTGACTGATACCTTAGTACCGTAGCTTGTATGCATGATTCTTGTTATAATATAGTTAGTAGTACCCCTGATCCAGAGACTGCAATACCATGACAAAAGACACCATGACCATACATATTCCTCTTAGATTGCATGTTGTATGATTATAGAAAAGATTTTCTTAGACCATGATTATTGGGGTTTAACCATGACGAAGATTCATGAAGGAGTTATGACTTGACAAGAGAGGCAAGATGATTAAATTCAAGGATAACCATTGATTTAAATAGAGGGTTAAGAAATTAATATTGCATAATTGATGGTTTATTAATTCCAGGAAGATTATAACATGATTAAATTGGTTATTAAAATTTGAAAATTTTGGGAGATTATTAATATATTTATTTGATTGCAAGTTATGAATTTTGAAATGTTATAATTGGATGTTGCATTTGGAGAATCCTTAAGTATCGCATTGTTGAGTATTTTGAGGAAGAGAAAATCGAGAAATAAAATTTAGATGGATAAATGTTTAAATTTAAACTTTGTGGGACGAGATTTACATTTCTATATGTGCATTGATTAAAAATCAAAATTTAGGAGTGGATATTAAATTCTGAGTATTGGATTATTAACTAAAACTTTCAAGGAAATTTTGATAAAAATAGACTTTGATTTTTATTTCGAGGATTTTTCAGGAATGCAATAATTTCAGAATTTTGAAAATAATGAAAAGACGTTGTGGATTATTAACTGATTTCGTGGTTGATGAATTAAATTTGAGGGAAATAATAATGTGTGTGATTAAACGCTACTTTGAGAATTTTAAATTTCGAGGACGAAATTCTTTTAAGGAGGGTAGACTTGTCACTACCACGTTCCGAAAACAGGGGTATTTTTGACTTTTTATAATATTTAATATTATAGTAGTTACAATTAATTAATTGCATGATAGTGTATTTGATTTTAAATAAATGATTATGTGATGTGTAATTAAATATAGTATTATATACACTGTCCATTTATTTTGAGCTAGCAGACTTGACCTAGAAGCCAGTAGACGAACACCTGTCGGAATTATGGAATTTTTGTATTTAATTGATTTATCTAGAATTTAATTATTGGAGATTGTAATTTATTACTGTATTTTAATTAATTATTGCGCATTGCCTTTGCTTCGACATTTGGAGCGCTACCCTGACTTTTGTCTTCCAAAAAATTTCACAATCTTGCCCTAGACATACCCGCCTTCCATTCTGCTATTTTTACAACTCATAATTATGCTCTCTGTACATTATTTCTAGCCGCACAAAAATCGTCGCGGACGTTATTTAATAAATCCCTATTTTGTATCGTTGTGCGTTCCCATCGAAATTTGGGGACAATCTTGACCTATTTTTCGTGCGGCCCAAATTAGGGTAATATTCTGTTCTGAGCCTTCTTCATTATTGGTATTGATGACCTGACCTGATTTTGGCCCCATGTACTCCTAATTAATTTTAGAACACAACTTGCATTTATTTCTAATTAAATTAAGGATACTATTTAAACCAATTCTAAAAATCCCAATTTAATTCCAGTGCCCTGTAAATTGAGCCCATACCGATCATACAGCGCCCCCTGACCCTACAAAATACCGGACATCGAATCGCCCGCCAAATTTTTGTCATTTCATGTGTCTGTGCAAATACCCAAATTTAAGGGGGCTAATTTGCAAATTTTATTTTTGGTGTCAACACCCAATTGTTTAAACCAATGGAGAGGCCCAACATTGACTAGTTAACACCCTCACCCTCACCCTCACCCACATGAAAAAATTCTCCATGTCCAATCTGGACCACTCATTTTATGGGTCCATCCTCACCATTAGATTCACACACCCTCTCACCCTTTTACTATTTAAAGTCCCATCAACACTTTTCCCTAGGAAACCCTAATCCCCAAGCAAGCCCCCACCTCTCTCTCTCCTCCTCTCAAGCCTCCAACGTAGGAGTTCTTTTCTTCTTCTCATTTTTCCTTTCTTCTCCTCTTTTCTTTTTCTTCTTCTTCTTTGTTCTTTTGAATTTAAATTAGAGAACAAAGGGGGGGAAAACCTGGGTACTGTTCACCCGGCCATTGGCCACTGCCCCTAAGCTTTCCGGCGGCCCGTAGCACGACCCCGGCGGCCGCTGCTCAGCCCCGGCGGCCAACACGACAACTCCCCATCCCCTCTGCAGTGCTCCGGCGAGCTGTCCCCAAGCCGACTCCCCGCTGGACTGCCCCGACTCCCCTCCCTGCTGTGTACCCGACCGGCGCTGTCTCGACACGCCCGGCGGCCAACCACCCAAGCCGACTTCCCCTGTACCCCGGCAGCACCCGATCGGCGCTGGCTGCTCAGCCACTCCCGCCGGCCTGCTCCCCTTCACCCCTCACGAGCCCTCCCCGCGAGCACAGTCCGGCGCTGCCAACTCCGGTCCTGACTGTTCTCCCTCCACTTGTCCAGCCGGCCTACTGCATCGACCGCTCCTCCCCACTCTTCTCCCCTGCTGCTCGACAACCCGAACTCCTCCCATCTCCACCTATCACTACCACCATCACCAACTATCACCACCATCATCTCCATCTATCACCATACACCACCAGCCACCTCCCTGCACTCCGCCAACCATCCCGACCTCCAACCCCTCTGCTCCTCCTCGTGGCTTCCTCCCTCCGGTCCAACCGGCCAACCCAACCCGACTTCCTCCGGCCCGGCGAGCCTCCGTCGACCACCCACAGTAAGTTTCCTTCTCCCCTCCTTCCTTCTTCACATATATATATACATATGTATATATAACTAAGGTATATGTTAATGTATATATAACTAATGTAGATGTAATTGTATATATATTTAATTAATGTGTATAGTATAGTGTATGTTTAGAATATTGTATGTATTGATAATTTGGTATATACATATTTAAATGCTATATATATTTTGAATATTATATTGTATTTTTCATATAGAAAATGTGTATCAAATATGCATAGTGTATATTTAGTATATGTATGTATTTAAAATATGTAAAATGTATATTATTTATTTATTAGTAATTAATTGTATAATTATAGTATGTATAATAAATTGAATAAGTAGGTATTTAAATTAATGCATATGTATATATATGTATATTGGTATGTATTTTGTGTATGTGTATATTATTATACATGTATATAGTATAATTATTATTTTGGTATAAAAATATATATGTGTATATATATTTTGTATGGGTATATATTTAATAAAAATATATTCTGGTATAAATGAATAAATATGTAAATAACCGTATTTTGGTATCAATATATATATGTAGAGTTATATTTTCGTATTGGTATATATATATTTTTGTATAAACCCTTAGCATATTTTTAATATATATATACATATATTTTGTATATGTATTTAAATTGATATATATATATATTGTAAGTATTAATAAGTGTAATGTATTTTACGTATCCCTACTAGATGACCCTAGTTGACTAGTGCCCTGCCAGGCATGGCCCTGAGGCCAGTATTTTTAGACTGTGTTAGTGTAGCATCTGATGCAAATGTGGTTTTGCTTTGTGATATGTTTATAGGACTGTTGGTTTACCCAGGGGATACTCTGGAACAGGACATCAATAAATACCAGCTAAGGACCCAAGGCAAGTACATTCTCTGATAATTTCTAATTTTTGATAATTCCTATAAAGTTCAATAATCTAAAAATGTTACATCTGAATCCTTGACACTGTGCTACACGAACTAGTATAGCTTGGATCTGCAGTCATGAGATGTTACATTGATTATCGCCTTGACATTGTACACGACATATATATTAGACATCGTACATGATAGACTGGACTTGCTCGTGTATCGTGACGTGTCATGGTTGGATCCACAGTACTAGTTGGGGGCGGGGAAGTAGTTAGTAAGAAATGTGATCATATCTCTTATTGCAGTGTAGAACAATTGTAAGTGTTAATCATGCTCTTCACCCATGATTAGCCAGGCCCTATAGCTATCGTACATGTTAACATTTCGAAACTACTATTTCAAACACTTAGAATAGATCACAGTTCCCTATTTTAAATCATATACTACACCACTCGTATATGATACTGGTCCTTGTTCTTTTCATTTTCATATATGCGCTGACTATGTCATATTGCCTATTGCCTGTCTCTTTACATTGCCTGTCTCTCCTTTATTGCCATTGCATTTATTTCACTGTCTTCTCAGTATCTAGCATCATCTGTTTATTACTTTATAGTCCTTATCAATTATATGGAACTGTTATTTGAGATTTGTTCTTTGCTCCTTCCTGACTGGAAATATTTTTCCAGACTATGCCTTAGTGGACCGCTGTCCGACACTTTATGGACCATATGGTGAGTACCTGCAGACTTGGTAGTTTAGTCGTGATTCCGGGAGGTCTAGCCGGAATTGCTATTTTTAGTTAGTTCTTTTAGTAGACTATTTAGTACCGGATTTGTCTCCGGCATTTTATTGAGACTTGGATATTATTGAGTTAGATTATTACTTTTTGGACTTGTGTTGTATTTAAATTTTGTTCGATATCTTATCGTGTTGTCATCCTGTGATTGAGTATGTATTCATTTTATTTGTGTCATCCGTGCCTCCTTATGGAGATTGGATGCTTGTGTGAGATTGGCTAGATAGTATCAAGACCTTGACAGCGTTCTACCGCCGATGATGCGGCGTAGGCTGGACGTACCCGCGTACTCGTGCCCCTAAATCGGGTGCGGGTCGTGACAATGACCACTCGGCTTCTACGCCCACTCGGCTCCTACGCCCACTCGGTTTCTACGCCCACTCGGCTCCTACGCCCACCCGGCCTCTATGGCTACTCGGCTTCTATGCCTACTTGGCTTCTACGCCAAGGTGACAGACATTGGCTTCTACGCCAACCTCTTCTACACGAGGGATACCTACCTGCGTGGCTTTTACGCCGTGATCTTCGTATTAGTTATACACGTTTTGTCCCTTAGTTGGACCCGCGTCACACTCTCATTCAAAAGATCATCTATACGTAGGCATTGGTTATTTTAACCGTTGTGTAAAAGTGTGTTGAACTGTCAACTCCTCAATTTTTACACCGACTGAGTGGTCACTGTCACTAAAACTCTATAAATAGAGACTTCTATCAACAGAGAAAAGGGGGAGAAAAAAAGAGGAGGAGAGGAAATTGGTCAAAAACAACCTCCAAAGAGATCGAACCACGGGTCGAAACATTGGAGATTGAAGAGAGGTCGAAGAGTCTTCGGGAGAGAGGAATCCGGAGCTCAGGCAAAGAGTAGGGATCGACGACTTTGGCATCGTACATCCACCCTCCTTTGCAACCTTCGAAGCTACTTCCTGTCTTCTACGACACTTCATCATCATCGTGTGGTCCAAGGGCTAAAGTGATCGACTGCAGATCAGACACCTATAATAATATTTACCCAGATTTATAAATTATAATTCGATATCCTCGTATAGGATTAAATTGTACAAGTTTGTTTGTAAACCAAAGAAAACGGGTTTCATATAAACCCCGTCTTGAATATATTTCATTCTTTCATTTTTTACCACAAACAGCTGGGATTATATATGATATATGGAGCAAGTCAGCACCTTGCCCGAGACTGCCCACAATGCAGAGACGCAGCACCCCAGACTGTACAGAGGCCAGCAGCACCAGTCCCGAGGATACTACCCCCACTAGGAGGTCAGCATCCACCAGGAGGATTTCAGAGGGGACCAACCCTAGCCCCACAGCATTCACAGTTTGATCAAGCCCGACAGCAGACCAGAGGGTAGAGGCACGGACATGCCTTTGCATTAGCAGCTACTGAGGAGGAAACAGAAGGAGAAGCTATCACAGGTACCATTTTAGTTGCATCATTACCTGCGATGGCATTATTTCATTCTGGTGCTATGTTATCATTTATATCTAGTAGATTTGTAGCAATGCATAGAGTAGCTACTTCCCCCTTACCTAAGAGTTGGAAGATTCTTACCGGAGGAGGTATCGTGCCGGTTACCAGCACTATTCGAACGTGTTCGGTAGTCGTATGTGGTAGAGAGATGAGGGCACGATTCTTGGTATTACCCATGCCGTACTTTAATGTTGTGCTAGGCATGGACTGGTTAAGCTAGCATAATGTCGTACTGAACTGCTGGAAGGGTAGTGTCACTTTTAGACTGCCAGACCAACCGGAGTTCGAGTACATCGAGGGACCGTCGAACAGAGAGTAGGACAGATAGCTGGAGCTTACATGGCTATGGAGATGGTACCCCCACCAATAATTATAGAATTTGAGGATGTTTTTTCTGATGAATTGCCAGGCTTACCGCCAGATAGAGACATGGAGTTCACCATTGAGTTAGTACCCGGAGCAGCACTGGTATCATCTAATATGTATCGATTGGCGAAGAAGGAGTTAGATGAGCTGAAGCTACAATTAGAGGAGTTGTAGAGCAAGGAATTTATCTATCCTAGTGCATAACCTTGGGGAGCACCACTGTTATTTGTACCTAAGAAGGATGGAACAGTACGCATGTGCATTGATTACAGAGCCCTTAATGCTTTGACTATCAAGAACAAGTACCCCCTGCCGTGGATTGATGATTTATTTGACCAGTTGGCAGGAGCAGTGGTGTTCACAAAGATTGACTTGAGATCGGGTTATCACCAAGTAAAGATGCGAAGAGAAGATATTCAAAAGACAGCATTCAGGACTCGTTATGGTCACTACGAGTTCTTAGTGATGCCTTTTGGACTGACGAATGCACCTGCTGTATTTATAAATTTGATGAACCGAGTATTCCACCAATACTTAGATCGGTTCATGGTAGTCTTCATCGACGACATCTTGGTGTATTCGAAGAGCCACGAGGAGCACGAAGAGCACTTGAGACTATTATTAGAGACGCTAAGGAGATAGAGGCTTTATGCCAAGCTGAGCAAGTGCGAGTTTCTTCTAGATCGTGTCACTTTTCTTGGACACGTTATCTCAGGAGATGGCTTTTTAGTAGATTCGGCAAAGATTTCATCAGTAGGGACATGGCCAACCCCTACCAATGTCTCAGAAGTGAGAAGTTTTCTAGGACTTGCCGGATATTACCGGAGGTTCGTAGAGAACTTCGCAAAGATTGCAGAGCCGATGACCCGTTTGAACCATAATGAGCAGGAGTTCACCTGGACAGAGGAGTGTCAGAAGGCATTTGATGAGCTGAAGAAGCGTCTGACTACAGCACCTATCTTGACCATACCATCTGGAACCGGAGGATTCGTGATCTATAACGACGCATCCGGGAAAGGATTAGGATGTGTCTTGATGCAGTATGAAAAGGTTGTGGCCTATGCCTCTAGGCAATTAAGGACCCATGAGAAGAACTATCCCACCTACGACTTGGAGCTTGCAGCAGTAATCTTTGCCCTGAAACTTTAGAGACACTACCTATGTGGAGAAAGAGTAGAGATATTCACTGATCATAAAAGCCTAAAGTACGTCTACACTCAGAAGGATCTGAACCAGAGACAGAGACATTGGCTCGAGGTGATGACCAAGTTTGAGATTGAGCTGCAAAACCACCTGAGAAAGGCCAATGTAGTAGCTGACGCGTTGAGTAGAAGACCCATGGCATTTTTCTTGATTACATAGCAACATCTGTTGAGAGATCTAGAGCAGATCGGTATAGAGGTCGTTATGCCTGGAGTAGACGGACAGTTGTCGAGTTTCCAGTTGCAATCAACATTAGTCGAGAGGATCAAGGCTGCCCTGCCAACAGACCCCATATTTCAGAGTAGAGGACAGAGGCAAGAATACAGATATGACTGCGCATACATGAAGATGGGACTTTGAGATGTGGAGATCGTCTCTATGTTCCAAATAGAGAACTTCGTCAAGAGTTGATGTCAGAGGCACACAGTTCAACCTACTCTATTCATCCAGGAGGTACGAAGATGTACAGAGACTTGAGACAGTACTACTGGTGGCATGGAATGAAGAGAGAGATAGCTCGCTTTGTGGCAAAGTGCCTGGTATGTCAGCAAGTCAAGGCTGAGCATCAGAGATCTGCAGGATTGCTCTAACCGCTTCCGATACCGGAGTGGAAATGGGAGCACATCACTATGGACTTTGTTATGGGCTTTCCGAGGAGTCCTAGTGGTCGTAACACAGTTTGGGTAATCGTGGATAGACTCACCAAGTCCGCACACTTTTTACCCTTCAAAGTGGGGCAATCGACAGTGGTCTTAGCAGATATGTATATGAGGGAGATTGTACGACTGCATGGAGTGCCAGTTAGTATAGTGTCTAACAGGGATACGAGGTTTACCTCTTACTTTTGGCGGAGTATGCAAAAGAGTCTCGGTACCCGCCTAAAATTTAGCACAACATATCACCCACAGACAGATGGCCAGTCGAAGCACACCATTCAGACATTGGAGAACATGTTAAGAGCGTGCATGCTAGATTTTGGAGGATCATGGGAGGACTATTTACACTTGGTCAAATTTTTCTACAACAACAGCTATCAGGCGAGCATCCAGATGGCTCCCTATGAAGCGTTGTATGGAAGGAAGTATCATTCCCCAGTATGTTGGAGCGACATAGGCAAGAGACAGATTCTCGGGCCAGAGTTGGTTGTTCGGACAGTGGAGAAGGTGAAGAAGGTCCAAGGACACCTATGAGCAGCACAGGACAGACAGAAGCATTGGGCGAATGCGCACCGACGACCTCTAGAGTTCCAAGTTGGAGATCACGTATTTCTAAAGATCTTGCCTACTCGAGGGACTATCAAATTCGGAGGCAGAGGAAAGCTGAGTCCGAGGTACATCGGACCATTCGATGTGTTAGAACGCGTTGGAGAAGTTGCTTACATATTAGCCTTGCAGCAGACCTTGGAGGGAGTCCACGACGTCTTCCATGTATCTCAGCTGAGAAGGTATATACCAGATCCGAGTCATGTACTTGACCATTCAGAGATCACAGTCGGCCCTAGTCTATTATACCAAAAGGAGCCAGTTGAGATTCTGGACAGGAGTGAGAAGGTATTACGAGGTCAGACTATCCCCCTAATCCGTGTCGCCTGGAGGCATCATGCACCAGGAGAGTCGACTTGGGAACGTGAGGAGGACATTCGAAAGCGTTATCGCCATCTCTTCGAAGGACTAGGTATGTAGTATCATTTTAATTTTAGTCAGTAGTTCTTACCTTACGTATATTTTAATTTTGAGGACGAAATACTCTAAGGAGGGTAGATTGTAAACTCCCTCGACAAATTTAGGATTCATTTAATTTAAATTGAGAAGACTAGGAATAATTTGGATATAATTAGAATTAAGGTACAATAATTATGAGACTTAATACACCTTACCGTCGCTTCGATGTTTGGAGCGCTACACTAGTAGTTGCTTTCAACCCAAACGTTATATACATCTTTTAGACATGCCAGGCTACCGCTCTGACCATTTTGCAACATTAGATACTCGTCATTGCATCTCACCTTAGCTTCGCAATATTCATTAATGAACACCATGTGCGCTATTTAATTAAATTAAATTAGGAGCAATTTCACCTCAAGCAGGACCCAACCAAGCCAGCGTGCACCCTTTCACATAGATCAGCCCCTCCCTAATGAGTCCAGACAGGCCCAAGTTCTGAGGCTAGCCTATCAAATTCCCCTTATAAATAAACATACTCCCTAATATTTTAAACCCTAATTCACTATTCACCACCCTCAAATCCCTAGCCGTTCCCCTTGCATCCCGAGCTACCCCAAACTTCCGACCAGTCACCGTCCTCAGGCCGCCACCCAAGCACTGGACCATCCCTTCGCCACTGGACCACCATACCCACCGCCAGCGCAACACCTCCATCCACCGCCGCTGCCATCTCTTTTAACGTCATCAACTTCCCCATTAACCCGACTCCAAAGCCGCTGCCCCCGAGCGACCCCGTCGCCTCGGTCACCGCTCACCAACCTTTCCAGGCCTACGCCGACCATCCCCGCACCGTTCTCAGCCGCCCGCCGCTACCAAATCCGCTATCGCCGCTGTTGCATCTGCTGCCGTAGCTGCATGTACTGCCCCTGCTGCGTGGACTGCCGACCAGAGCTCCGTCGATCGACGGCGAGCGGGCACGTCGACGAAGCAGATTCCACTCGCCCTATTAATCAGGTACTCGTCCACCAACATCTCTTACTTTGTGTCCTATCATCCTTCCATTGTGTCGTCGTATCGGTATCATAGGGTTGGACACAAGTTATGCAATGAGAAACCCTATATGGTTATGTATGAGTATTTACTAAATTAGATAGTAATTAATTAATAGCAATTACCTTAATGAATGACCTGTGATTTAAGACTTATATATTTCACCAGTAAAAACGTAGGCTTAGACCTAGTGCACTTAAACATAAGGAAGAAGGACATGTATCTATGTAAAAATACAAGAGTTCTGTACAACCATAATGTAGAAGATTATTGTCTCAAGGTACATAGTATCCGAGGACAGAACACGTGTACACCCTAGCTACGTGCACACACGTCACTGTAGTCGACCAACCATGATCTCATGACAGTACCTAGAACAACGTCATAATTTAGCATGTATTTCCCTTAGTGTCTGATGTTAGATTGCTATATTATATTGTGTATTTAGGATCATTGGATTAGCCAGGAGACACCGCAGGAGCAGGCTATTGGCTTACACACCTTGAGGACTCAGGCAAGATACCTTGCCATATTTATTGTCTAATTTAAATATTGCATATATTGTATGATGTTTTCTTGCTTATTTTATATGACTGTGTGCGTCCGAGATTGACTCGGGTACTATCGACGGATACGTTGGTGATTTAGTATACTTGACCTAGTCACTAGTAGACTCACCCCAGTTAGGAGGATACGTTGATATCTTCCAAGACCTGACACTTTTACACGTATTCACTATGACATTTATATTGGGATACGGGTCCGCGTATTCGACTAGCTATCGGTACATGTGACATGCATCACGGTTAGTACGTAACTCAGGATTATGTTATTTTAGAGACTGGCATATAGACACGGGATATGCACGTCGACTATTCGACTAGTGTATCTATATTGGGCGGGGAGGACATCTAGTAAGCTTATGGGATACACACATTGGACTCCGTCGTATCCGGAGGAGCCACAGATCCAATGACTTTCTTTATTGTAGACACCGCGCTCTTCGGAGTGATACGAACGTATATATATTACAGATACCTCATTCTTCGGAATGATGGACGTTACAGATACCACGCTCCTCGGAGTGTTAGACGTTATGCCTATGCCTACCCATACGTACCAAAGTTGTTCTCATATTACATACACTTAGATGGTTAACACACCCTCATTGTATTTATTTTATTTAGTATTTATATATGGCATATTTCTATGTATCTTGTTACGTCCCTCTGAGTACCTGGTACCTTTTCAGATTTGGACGAGGCATATTACCCCACAGTGTACGGCCCAGGACAAGAGACGAGGTTCGCTACCGCAGAGGAGCTAGAGTTATTACCGTCAGAGTTTCCGTGATCACTTGGTAGACCTTCTGCCTAGGATTTGGGAGCATCATTATCTAGTCAGCCGATGTCCCAGTCATTACTCTTTTTATCTATCATTTTAGTACTTTATTTCGTCATAGTAGTGGGTTTGTCTCCACCAGACATTCTTGGTTGTACTATGATATTGAGACTGGCGTTTATCTTCCAGCATTTATTATCAGTACATTCTTACAGTTTATATTTGTGGATGAGATTAGATTACCTATTTGATAATGATATTGGACTTATTAGTTTTTTAGGACAGCGTAGCACTCTTCGTTGGATCCATTAAATTAGAATATCCTCGGGGATATGACAGCTGGCTATTGTCACGTGGCCTAGTTCCATATATTTTGGGACTGGGGCGTGACACATACCATATTTCCTATTTACCTACTGTTGTGATACTATGTGTATCACAACAACCCCCAAGTTTGAAATCACTGCTGAGTGCTTACAATACAAGTTACTACTACTAATGATCTAAAACCTGATCCTCCATTTACTCTAGGATGCCACTGCTACTGTCCAAGATAACTTGATATTGCTGCTACATAACCCAACCCTTATCTTAATTACCTCACTACCAAAAGCTCCTACAGTGCACTTTAAGTGCACTGCTCAACTTTGGAAGTTGCTGCAAAGTGCTTGTCTGATCCTTACAACTGAACTGCTAACCCTTATCTATACTTGCTATCAAGTCTGCTATTTATTAGCCTTAAAACTGATACATGTGTCCCCCTATACCTTCAGTTGGGACAAGTGATACTCTAACTGCTCTTCACAGATCCTCTATTATTAGCACCCTCATCTCTAATGCCAAACACAATACTACAACACACACACACACACAGATATATATATATATATATATACAATCTAAATATCAATACTAATATATACTACTAGGCATTACACCAAACACTTGTAGTGCACAATGGTGATACGCTCATGATACTCTCTCCAAACTTCCCCATTTCCTACCCAAAGCCTACAAACATATCAATTACATATATACACAACTAATGCAACTAATTACAATAGAAATTGAAGAGTAACTACTCAAATCCTCCAAAATAAATCAAGTATCACAAGATACTATGATACGCTCTACTCGTGTCTACTTATGGACATGTATCTAGTCCCATAGCATCAATCTAAGTCTAATTAGGCCAAATTGGTCGCATGACACATATTTGATGTTTCAATCTCAGAATTTCCCTAAATGGGACACAAAAACCTACGTAGAAGTCACAATACAATTTATATGAACATAGTTAATGTTCCTATGGATAGCCCTAAGCCAAGGCAGATTTTCTAATAGTAAAATACATGAATTAGAGTCTAATTATGGAGAAAATTTAGAATTTACCAATTGGAAGATAGATTCCCAATGAATTACTCAAATGGACATGATTCAGACATAAGATCCTTGCCAATTTTTTATTTTCCAAGTGCTCCTTGCAATCCAAGCTTAAATGCTTCTTAATTGATAAAAATTGAGAGGGAATGAGAGTGAATCAAGTGAATTTGGTGGAGAAATAAAGTAATTTGGGGAAGAACTAAATTGGGGATCTAAAATTTAAAATAAATTAATGAGAGGAGAGAGAGACCTCCCCCTGATATGGCCGATCCTCCTCTTGCCCCTCCTCCAAGTAATTCATATTGACAACAACGCCCCTACTAGTTATTTATGAGGTTTAGTTAGGAGGACTATATTAGGAAACTTTTAATTCTCCATGTAATAATATAATCTCCTTAATTAATTAAGGGAATGGTCTAATTGGGCCTAGTCCAATATTGGGCTCAATGGGTTATGACAAACTAATGGGTCCACTAATGACAAGTTCAAATAACATAGGCTAGCCTACTAATAAATAAATAAATAAATAAATAGCACAACACCATATAATTAAGGAGTAGCACATATATAAATATTAAATCACTAAATAATAAATATTCTAATGACAAAAATATCTTCATCTAGAAATGTGCTAGTGATAATTATTTATTTGGTGTATGAACTAGACTACTTATTAGACATGTCATCTAGAAATGTGGTAGTGACAATTATTTATTTGGTGTATGAACTAGACTACTTATTAGACATGACACTAGTGGACCTAACTAGACTTGACATGACAACTTGGACCAATAGTTGGACTAGTCACATTAGACTCAAATTAAGTTAACCATTTTCATTAATTTGAGATTAAATTGAACCTTCATTAGGATTAGAAGCTTCCATTAGTTAACTTTCTTCATAAAAATCCAATAAAGGTAATTATGACATTCTACATTGCTTGGAGAAGGGGGAATACAGGCCGGCCCTTATTATAGGGGGGATATTCTCTCACCTCTCATTTACTTTATCTAATTATTTCCTAATTAGTGTTCTTTTCCAAATTGAGTCATCCCTCCACCAAATTATACCAAACCACTTCCAATCTCTTCCCTAATCATCATCAAGGAGCACTAGAAGCTTAGATTGCTAGGAGCTTTGAAGAAGGAGGAGTTTGGCTAGGAGCTCGTGTCCAAATTGTGTCATTCTAGTTTTTATTAGGAATCCATCTTCCAATAGGTAAAATTCTAAAATCTCTCTTTAATTTGGTTATAATTGTTAAATTTGACCATTAGGTTCTTATGACCCATATTGTGACATCTATATTGAGTTTTGTGCTCAATTTAAGAAAAATCTGAGATTTGTATACTAAGTATTTGTCATTGAGTGAAATAGGTTTATTAGACCTAATTTGATATTGTGGGGGTAGATACTATCCACAATTGGACACGAGTATGACATATCGTGATACGTTGTAATACATCATGATACTGGTTGAAAATTGGAGGATTTTGTGCTTGTTGGAGTAATTTTTATCTATTCTTTATTGTAAATAATTATATCAGTAGTATTTAGTTATGTTTCATGTGTATATTTGTTATAGGTTGAATATTTGGGGATTTGGCTTGTAGGTTAATAGTGTATCATGACACTATAGAGAGTATTTTGACTTGTGCACTCAAGTGTTTGATAATTTAACTAATAGAGAGTATATCTATTTAGAATACTATATTCACATGATACTGAATACATATACATGTATAAATATAAATATATTAGTTTATATATATTATTTAAAGTGTGTGTGTGTATGTGTTGGTGCATACACAAAGGTGTATAGTTTGTGCTAGAAGGGTGTGTGAACAGTCGGGCCAGACTGTGAATGCCATGCTCGAATTTTGGCTAAATCGATAATCGTCCCCTGGACGTGATGTCGTGCGAGTGTAAGGTGCGCCCGTACAAGTCCTAGGAAGAATGATATATTTTAGAAAATTATGAAACCGAGTACGCAATAAGATATCACACATCGAAATGAAGAAAAGTTCTCTTTTTTTATAATGAATATCTTGTTACAAACTTTTGACTCAATAGTGAAAAGGGTTCCTCACGGGCTTACAACATGGACGCAAAAGGAGATAGTCGATCCATACATTACATCCCTTACTAAAATTCAAAAGAGCAAACCACCTTGGGTACGTGTTTACACCATCGCCTAGGATTTCAAATGGTTATGTGCGAGCTCCTTGAGAATATGTACTGCTCCAAAAAGTTATGAACACGAACGCGTCAGATCAGTGAATGGTTGGGGGAAAGCTTCAGCTCCTCATCGTGTCATCTTGTCTCGGGAAACCTGCAGCAACGAGGGCCAGTACTTCAAAAAGTAACAGTGATGGAGAGCTAACTCAATACATCAAATTGACACATTATTCATGTGAACATGTAATATTTTTATTATGTGATCCTTCTATCTTGCCTTAGTTTAATTTTACAATATGAGATAGAATGAAATGACATAACAAAAATGTGCCACCGTTCGGTGACTTTTACCTGCACCATCTGAATTACCTGTACACAACTTACCATGACCTTTCCTGCCTGGAAGACATAGTTAGTTTGCACAGTTTAAATATACGTAAGGATCACTGTCTTGACTAGCCATCATGGTGTCACTACCATATTTTCTAGAAAATGATATTTTGGTCATTTTATAATTAACTAATTATAGTGCATGTTGTTTATTTATTTATAATATTATTTATTATTGTTAGATATTGTATTATATTTTAGAGTTGTGTTAGTGGACCTAACTAGACAAGACTTGACTCATGGGCCAATATTTATTTTAGTTAGACTTGAGCCCAATAACTAGCCAATTTTTAAGTTAGTAATTTAATTAGTCAAACCATTAGGAATAGAACCTTCCTTCTTAATCATTTTCTTCATGATAAGCCCATAGGGATAAAATAGACTTTGCACATTACTTAGAGGCCAATGAGGTGGCCGACCTACTTAAGGGAGAGGAGTTTCTCTCTTCTCTCTTTTCTTCATCCAAAATTCTAGATCTAGAATAGTTCATCCTAATCTCTTTCATTCCCTACACCAATTATATTTCAATTTCTTCTCTATTTCACCATTGGAGGCTATTGGAGCAAGGAGGAGGCAAGGGTCAACAAGGAAGTGAAGAGTGCACAAGTTGATGGCTCTTTGCATCAAATTAGAGACTTTCATTGGAAATCCATCTCCCAATAGAAATAATTCAGAATTTTTCTTCTAATTAGAATCTAATTATGTAATTAAATTATTAAGAACCCACCTATGAATTAGGACTACCTATAGGAAGAAGAATTGACCTATAGGGACCCCTATTGTGAATGTTATTATGTGTTTTATGCCTAATTTAGGAGAAATACGAGATTGGTGCACCATGTGTTTGTCAATAGGTATAGTGGACCAAATTGACATGTGTTTGGTTGTGTGAGACTAGTGTCGTGTTCATAATTGGATATGAGTAGACCGTATCATGACAATTTAGTGATACGGGTTAATTTTGGGGTTACTACTGTGGTTTCCATAATTGGATACGAGTAAGCCGTATCATGACAATTTAGTAATACGGGCCAATTTTGGGATTTTTTTTCCTTCGACATGGGTGATACACATATCATAATTTTCCATAAGCACTAAATTAGATAGCTATCACCCTTATTAGTCTTAATTATAATATTAGACTTGTTCATAACCCTTGTAGTGACTTGGGTGATGTTTTGATTGAGTATCAATGGTGTATCACTAGAGTACCATAGATTAGTGTGATATTTGGGTGATGCACTACTTGTGTTTGATGTAATACCATATTGATGTATATTGTATCCTATTATATTTTAATTACTATATTTGATATATATTTACTTGTGTTATACTATGTATGTATATAGTTTAATTAATATATCTATTATGTATATGTATATGTATCATGGTTTATGTATATCAAAGAGTAGAGTGGAGTTCATATGACTGATACATTGTATCGGATTAGTGTTCAGTTTAGCAGATATATGTAAGTTTATAGACATATATATATATATGTATATATGGGGTATCTAGTAGTGGGTGTTTTGTGTTCCATAGCATCTATGAAGTGAGGGAGTTGGTTGTTAGTGTATCAATCATGGGGGAAAACTGATAATAGGATAAATGGTTGGTTAGGTTAGCTGCATACCTGTGCACTCATATGCACAGGTAGAGGGGGAGCACTATCTTCACAGAGAGCATCAACAACAACATGCCTATCAGCTATTATTATTGTTGTTGTTATTGTGTTCAGAAGATAAGGGGCCATATGTTGTGTGTAGTGTTAGGAGCTGCAGTTGGGGTATGGTTTGTCCAGTCATGTTGGTGGATGCAATTGCTGCTGACCACATGCAGGCCAGTGCAGCAGGGGAGCTCAAGGTTGCAGCAACTATAGGGGTTGCACATTGCTGATGTAGTGGTTGAGGATCTTGGGGGAACTCTGATACATGGTATTCAGAGGAGTATTTAGCTCAAGTGAGTGTGTTGGTAGTTAAGGGTTAGTGTAGTTAGTGTGAGTATCTTTTAAGTATCAATATAAGTTAAGATCATGGGCTAGAGTATTTGCAAGGTAAATATTTTATAGTAAAGTGTTAACTTGGTCTTAGAAGAGGGTTATGGATTCTATGAGCAATTAAGTATTAGACTTGAGTTAAGATATAGATGTAGTATTAGTAAATAGCTAAGGTAATATGGTTTAAGGTATTGTAAAATTTATGTATATATAACCTTGATACTATATTAGTTAATATATGTATATTGATTATACATATTGAGGTAAGTATATATGTATAGATATTACCTAGTATTAATAGCTAGTGTAAGGTATATATTGTTATTGATATTATTAGGTATCTCAATACCTAGTTTTAACTAATATATCTTGTATCATCTAGATACCAACCTAGAAACCTAGATATAGACTAGTACAACCTATAAATGACTAGATATTTTTCTTTATTCTCTTTATGATGTTCATATCTCTTGTATGTATTTTTCCTTATTTTCTTATTCTTGTATATTTTTGCCATGCCCTATTCATCTTGTATGTGTTCTCTATTTATTGTTATATAGTCTTTACCATTTATTGAAACTGCTGTTAGAGGTGTACTTCACTCCAATCTTGATTGGATATATTTTTTTAGATGATACTGATGAGTGGTATACCACTCACTATGATCCTCGGGACGTAGTTGGCTTAGAGTTAGAGACTGTAGCTCAGGAGGAACTTATCCCGGTTGAGACAGAGGATACTTTACTTGTAGCTCAGTAGATAGGTTTATTTTGGTACTGGATTTGTCTCTAGCTTTGGTAGTTAGTACTCTTTTACTTTTGTGAATCATTGGATATTATCTTTTGTCTTGTGGGTTATATTTTTGACTCTTCAGTTCTTTATATCATATTCGTGCGTTATTCTATCTTATAGTTCTGCGATTGAGTATTCATATTTCATTGGTGGCATTATATATCTTGATAATCATTATTGTTAGTTAGTATAGGTTACCCAAACAACGTTCTACCGCTGATGCTGTGATGTAGGCTAAACGTACCCACGTTATCGTGCCCTTACATCTGGTGCGGGTCATAACACATTTTTAATAGTGGTCCATGCAGGTCCTCGAGGTCACAATTAGTGTGATTCATAGTGGTTCTCTGATTTGAGTGCTATTATGAGCATATTTCAAGATATAGGATATAGGCTATAGGCTGAGAATACTCAATCATAAATAGGAAAAATCTATTGCTCATCTCAACTATTCTTCCTTGATATTTGATAATTGAGCCTTACTTCTTTGAATACATTCTATCTTGTGCCATATTGATTTTTTTCTTCTTCTTTGCCTCTGTATGCCGCCCAAGACTCTATCACTGTAGAGAGGAGTAGCTTCTGAGAGATCTGTGACCTCCCGAGAGCCTACACTAGTCACTTTTTCGATGATTGGTGTATCAGCTGCATTCGAGGGTCCACTTCCATTACAGATGACTGATCCAACTGTGTATGAGGGACTTCCACCTCCACCTCCCGTGCCGGCAGATGCGACTCAGATGTTCATATTATTTTACGAGATGATGGAGGCTCAAAGGGCCTAGTTAAAGGCTCACCAAAGGCAGGCCGACGTGATGCGACAGGGTATCGAGAGTGCTCATCAGCTTTTTCTTGTTACAGTAGAGAGAGAAGCTCTGGTCCAGCAGCAGGTTGCTCCGCAGGTTACCCAGCTTCGGCCGTGTAATATCCAGGACTTCAAGAAGCTGGAACCTTGGGTTTTCAAGGGGATCGAGGGTATCGTCTACGCTGATGAATGGCTCGAGGATATCGAGTATCTCATGAGGGTATCCCATCTTGCTAAAGATCTGAAGGTTGAGGCAGTGAGACTTCATCTGCTCGATATCGCCCCCACTTGGTTCAGGAATGAGCCACTTTTTGTTGATGTGGGACATTCTTGGAAGGTATTTACGGAGCTCTTCAAGAAGAAGTTCTTTGCTTGGACGGACAAATTGGACTTGGGAAGGCAGTTTGGGGCCTTACTCAAGGAAGCATGTCCATGGAGAAGTACTCCACAGAGTTTGGAAGGTTGAGCGAATTTGTGGAGTACTTGGTGAGGGAGCCAGAGGTTCGGGCTATCCGCTTCTGCAAGGGTATTAACTTGGAAGTGAATATCCTCATTCTGTCTTTTTATGCGATATATTCTGAGATACATGCAGAGGCATGCAAGATTGAGCGAGAGTTAAACTTTAAGCCCAAGAGATATAAGGATTCTTTTTTGGGGGCTAGTAGCAGAGCAGTGCCTGCTAAGCGTCTTCATCTCCAGTCTAGGCCTTTTCAGCAGCCACAACAGTACCAGACTCCAGCTAGTAATCTAGTTCATCAGACACCACAGCAGCAGCAGAGACACTCACATCACGCTTTCTGCCACTACTGCAAGAAGCCAAGCCATATCTGGGAAGTTTGTAGGAAAAGGTTGGGAGTTTGTTTGTATTATGGCGCAGAAGGGCATCAGATGAGAGATTGTCCTTCCAACCCTCGTCGTGCAGCTCATAGAGTAGCTCCAACTCAGAGAGCACAGACGAGGCCACCTACAGTACAACTGAGGGGATGCCACTTTTGACCCATCAGCAACGTTACTCCGAGCACTAGTATCAGGGAGGTGCACCTCAAGGACGAATGTTTGCTATGACGATCGAGGAGGCCGAGTCCATCGGAGATGTCATCGCCGGTTCTGTTCTCCTTGATTCTATTCCAGCTCCTATAGTTTTGTATCTATTTTTTTGCTCTGAAGCATCACTTGTTAGCTGAGTCATTGCTTAGGACTTGCAAGATCATGATCAGAGGAGATATTATCCTGGTTGGTGATGTTTGCAAGGATCAGAAACTTACTCTAGGAGGCCGAGAACTGAGCGCATGTCTACTTGTAATACCACTTATGAGCTACGATATTGTACTTGGGATAGATTGGTTGAGTTGGCACCATGCTAGTTTAGATTACAGAGAAGGTAGAGTTTTGTTTAGCCCGCCAGAAGAGCCAGAGTTTGAGTTTGCTAGAGGAGCTTCGGAGCAAGTAGAAGGCATTATTTATGGAGCTATGGTAGAAGACAAAGAGTTGCCGCATCTTTTGATATCTAAGTTCTTGGATGTGTTTCCTGAGAAATTGCTAAGATTGTCGCCAGATCGAGATGTTGAGTTCTCTATAGACTTGATGCCAGGTGTAGAGCCAATTTTATAGCATGTCTATAGAGTGAACAATAATGAGCTGGTCGAGATGAAGAAGAAAGTGGATGAATTACAAGATAAAGGGGTGTATCAGATCCAGTTCTTCAACATGGGGAGCCCCGGTATTGTTTATACCGAAGAAGGATGGATCGGTACGCATGTGCATCGATTACAGGGCATTGAATAATCTCACTATCAAGAATAAATATCCGTTGCCATGGATTGATAATTTGTTCGATCAGTTGAGTGGCACCAAGGTATTTTCCAATATAGACTTGAGATTAGGCTACCACCAGGTGAAAGTGAAGCCGAAAGATATTTTGAAGACTACTTTTAGGACTCGGTTTGTCAAATACGAGTTTATGGTGATACCGTTTGGGTTGACTAATACCCCAACGGTGTTTATAAATTTGATGAACAAGGTGTTCCACCAATACCTTGACAAGTTCGTGGTAGTGTTCATCGATAAAATTCTCATATACTCGAAGACGCTAGAGGAGCACGAGGAGCATCTACGGATTGTATTGGATGTGCTGAGGAAGGAGAAGCTATATAGGAAGATGTCCAAGTGTGAGTTCTTCCTGGACAAGATGGTGTTCTTAGGATATGTTATGAAAGGTGATGGGATTTTAGTAGACTTGAAGAAGATCACAGCAGTGGAGTCTTGGAAGAGCCCGAGTTTAGTGGTAGAGATCAAAAGTTTCTTGGGTATGGTAAGCCAGAAAGTTTATGCAAGATTTTTCGAGGATTGCTAAGCCAATGAACAGACTCACCAGGTAAGACGCGGAGTTTGTTTGAACAGAAGAGTTTTAGGCTAATTTTGAGGAATTGAAGATGAGGTTGACGTTTTCTCTTATTTTGACGTTGCCATCAGGGTCTGGAGATTTTACTATCTATAGTGATGCATCAAAAAAATGTTTGGGTTGTGTTCTCCAGCAAAATAGAAAGGTGATTGCCTATGTATCCAAGCAATTATGCAATCATGATAAGGACTATCCTATCCATGATTTGGAGTTAGCAGCAGTTATCTTTCCTTTAAAGTTATAAAAAATACTATCTGTACGGAGAGCGGTTAGAGATCTTCACAGACCACAAGAGCTTGAAGTACATTTTCACTCAGAAGTAGTGAATATAAGGTAACATCAGTGGCTAAAACTGATGATAGATTTTGATATATCCTTACAATATCATCCAGGGAAGGCTAATGTAGTTGCCGATGCCTTGAGCAGGTATCCGGTAGCTATATTTTTGATAAAAGACCGGTATTTATTGTAGGATCTGGAGAGCTTAGGCATTGAGGTTATAGTTCCTAGGATTGTGATGGAGATATGGGGCTTGCAGATATATTCAGAGTTAATGGATAGGATCAAGGCAGCCCAGTATGAGGATGTGTCTCTGAGGAGCATCAGGGCTCCGGTAAGAGCAGGATTGGAGAATAATATTATCATTGATGAGGATGGTTCTTTGCGGCATGGTACTAGATTATGTGTGCCTAGTTGGGAGCTGCATAAGGAGGTATTGCAGGAAGCACATTACTCTCAGTATTTCATGCATCCAGATGCTTAGTGTGCCAGCAGGTGAAAGCCTAGAGGCAGAGGCCAGACGGTTTACTACAACCATTACCTATTTCAAAGTAAAAGTGGGAGCACATTACTATGGATTTTCTATCTGGACTTCCAACATCTCCAGGAAAAAAGATGCGATTTGGGTCATCGTTGACAGGTTGACCAAGTCGGCCCACTTTTTGCTTTTCAAGGTCGGTTTGTCTACGTAGAAACTGGCAGAGATGTATATGAGGCATATCGTCAGGATACATAGGATTTTTGTCTGCATAGTCTCAGATCGGGATAGTCATTTTACTTCTTATTTCTGGAGGAGTTTGCAGGCGAGCTTGGGCACCCAGCTGAAGTTTTGTACTGCATATTACCCCCAGACAGATGAAAAGTCAGAAAGGACCATTCAGACTCTCGAGGATATGCTGCGCACCTGTGTACTAGATTTTGGGGGATCTTGGGAAGACCAGCTCCATTTGGTAAAGTTTGCTTACAATAACAACTACCAGGCCAGTATAGAGATGTTACCATTTGTGGCTTTATAAGGTTGAAGGTGTCACACTCCCTTATCTTAGAGAGATGTTAGAGATAGAGCTTTACTTGGGAAAAATATGGTGGTTGATGAAACAGAGAAGGTCAACTTTATTAGAGATTGACTTCGGGTGGCGCAGGACAGACAACGACATTGGGCCAATAGCCACCGGAGACCCTTGGAGTTTGAGGTTTAGTTTTAGGTTTTATTTTGTGTTAATACTGGTTGTTTGTTTTAGATTATATTCTTAAAGTTGTGTTTGTTCTGGGTTGTAGGTCTGGTATTTTTGAGGATTTCTCCAACACGAGGAACAATTTGCTTCGGTGGAGGCTGGAAGCTTATTCCGCGATTCATTGGACCCTTCAGTATTCTCGAAAGAGTTAGCGTAGTTGTCTACAGACTATACTTGCCACCTGCATTGGAGAAATTTCACAACGTGTTTTACGTGTCACAGTTGAGATGGTACGTGGCAGATCCTAGTCACGTATTGGATCACTCGGAGATAGAGTTGGGCCCTACTTTCAACTATCCAAAGTAGCCAGTTGAGATTCTGGATCGGAGAGAGAAGGTATTGAGGAACCAGACCATTCTCTTGGTATGCATCGTATGGAGGCATCACTCTCCTGATGAGTCTACTTGTGAGAGGAAGGATGAAATGCGAGAGCGGTGCTCGTATCTGTGTGTGTGCCTTGAGGTATGTTCTTTCTTGTTCTGTTTTTCTTTTCATGGGGTAGTTTAGTCTTTTGAATTTCAAGGCCAAAATTATTTTAAGGGGGGTAGACTTGTCACTACCATATTTTCTAGGAAAGGGTATTTTGGTCATTTTATAATTAACTAATTATTGTGCATGTTGTATATTTATTTATAGTATTATTTATTATTGTTAGATATTGTATTATATTTTAGACTTTTGTTAGTGGACCTAACTATTCAAGACTTGACTCATGGGCCAACATTTATTTTAGTTAGACTTGAGCCCAATAACTAGCCAATTCTTTAAGTTAGTGATTTAATTAGTCAAACCATTAGGAATAGAACCTTTCTTCCTTTATCATTTTCTTCATGACAAGCCCATAGGGTTAAAATAACCGTTAGGAATAGAACCTTCCTTCCTTTATCATTTTCTTTATGACAAGCCCATAGGGTTAAAATAGACTTTTTACCATTACTTGGAGGCCAAGGAGGAGGATGACCTACTTAAGGGAGAGGAGTTTCTCTTTTCTCTCTTTTCTTCATCAAAAATTCTAGATCTAGAATAGTTTATCCCAATCTCTTTCATTTTCTAAACCAATTTTATTTCCAATTCTTCTCTATTTCACCATTGGAGGCTATTGGAGCAAGGAGGAGGCAGTGATCTGCAAGGAAGTGAAGAGTGCACAAGTTGAGGGCTCTTTGCATCCAATTGGAGACTTGTATTAGAAATCCATCTTCCAATAAGTACAATTTAGAATTTTTCTTCTAATTAGACTCTAATTCTCTAATTAAATTATTATGAACCCACCTATGGACTAAGCCTACCTATAGGAAGAAGAATTGACCTCTAGGGACCCCTATTGTGAATGTTATTGTGTATTTTGTGTCTAATTTGGGAGAAATCCGAGATTGATGTACCATGTGTTTGTCAATAGGTCTAGTGGACCAAATTTACATGTGTTTGGTTGTGTAAGACTCGTGTCGTATCCATAATTGGATACGATTAGGCTGTATCATGATAATTTAGTGATACAGGTTAATTTTGGGATTTTTTCTTCGACACGGGTGATACACATGTCATATTTTGCCACAAGCACTAGATTAGATAGCTATCACTCTTATTAGTCTTAATTATGATATTAGACTTGTTCATAAGTCTTGTGGTGACTTGGGTGATATTTTGATTCAGTATCAATGGTGTATCACAACAGTATCATAGACTAGTGTGATATTTGGGTGATGTACCACTTGTGTTTGATGTATTGCCATATTGATGTATACTGTATCCTAATATATTTTAATTACCATATTTGATATATATTTACTTGTGTTATACTATGTATGTATATAGTTTGATTAATATTTCTATTAAGTATATGTATATGTATATGTATTATGGTTTATGTGTAGAGTAGAGTAGAGTTCATATGACTGATACCTTGTGTCAGACTATTAGTGTTTAGTTTGGTGGATATATATATATATATATATATATATATATATATATATATATATATATATATATATATGGGGTATCTAGTAGTGGGTGTTTTGTGTGCGATAGCATCTGTGAAGTGAGGGAGTTGGTTATTAGTGTATCATTCATGGGGGGGAACTGATACTAGGATAAATGGTTGGTCGGGTTAGCAACAGACCTGTGCACATGAGTGCACAGGTAGAGGGGGAGCTTTGTCTGCACAGAGAGCACCAACAATAACATGCCTAGCAGTTGTTATTGTTGTTGCATTCAGAAATTGAGGGACCAGGTGTTGTGTGCTATTTTAGGAGCTGTAGTTGGGGTATTGTTTATTATGTCATGCTGGTGGATGCAACTGCTGCTGACCACATCCAGGAAAGTACAACATGGGAGCTCGAGGTTGCAACAACTATAGAGGTGCACATTACTGATTCAGTGGTTAAGGATCTTGGGGGAACTCTAATACACAGTGTTTAGAGGAGTGTTGAGATTAAGTGAGTGTGTAGGTATTTAAGGGATAGTGTAGTTAGTGTGAGTATCTTTTAAGTATCAATATAAGTTAAGATCATGGGCTTGAATATTAGCAAGGTAAATGTTTTAAAGTAAAGTGTTAACTTGGTTTTAGAAGAGGGTTATGGATTCTATGAGGAATTAAGTATTAGACTTGAGTTAAGATATAGCGAAGGTAATATGGTTTAAGGTATTGTAAAATTTATGTATATATAACCTTTATACTATATTAATTAGTATATGTATATTATTTATACATGTAGAGGTAAGTATATATGTATAGATATTATCTAGTATTAATAGATAGTGTAAGGTATATATTATTATTGATATTATTTGGTATCTCAGTACCTAGTTTTAACTTAATATAGCTTATATCATCTAGATACCAACCTAGAAACTTAGATATAGACTAGTACAACCTATAAATGACTAGTTGACCTAGTTTGACTATTTTGACTTAGACTTGGCCAAATGACCTTAGTTTGAACTAGTTTAACTTGTATTCATTCCAAAACCTTCTATTGATGTAATACTCCATATTTATGTCTCCGAGGTACCGTTCTGGACATCTTTGATACTGTTTACCGAATTTCAAACGAGTAAATTCTCTGACAGTTTTTCGTTTATGATATCCTCTATGTTTCTTGTATTTAGTGTAGATATCCTTGACTTCTTGACACATGGTTACACAGATTAGTTTTTTTTTGGATCCTGTCATGAGATGTTATTCCTAGTAGTTCCTGGTGTATTTCTTGTACGAGCACCATTGTTCTTGTACATGTGTGGATACTGATTCATGAGAAGATTAGCTCCCTCCTCATAAAATCCTGTGTCATAGCGTGTCATGATTGGATCCACTATACCAGTCAGGGGCGGAGAGTATTTAGTGTAGATATGCGATCATACCCCCGCACTTCTTATTTTCCTTACATAGTATTAATCATACACCACACGTATGATTAATAAGCCATGATTCCTGAGCAAGTTTTCAAGCCGATCACATGTTGTCACTAGTACTTACTCACTTAGATGTTTTTCTTTATTCTCTTAATTATGTTCATATCTCTAATATGTATTTTCTCAAATTTTCTTATTCCTGTATATTTTTGCCATGCCCTATTTATCTTGTATATGCTCTTTATTTACTGTTAAATAGACTTTATCATTTATTAGAACTAGTATTAGAGGTGTACTTTGCTCCAATCCTGATTGAATATATTTTTTCAGATAACACTGAGGAGTGGTATCCTACTAACTACCGGCCTCAGGACATAGTTGGCTTAGAGATAGAGACTGTGACTTATGAGGGACTCATCCCGGTTAGGATAGACGATACTTTATTTGTAGCTCAGTAGATAGGTTTATTTTGGTACTCGATTTGTCTCCACCTTTGGTAGTTAGTACTCTTTTACTTTTGTGACTCATTTGATATTTTCTTTTGTCTTTTGAGTTATATTTTTGACTATTCAGTTCTTTATATCATATTTGTGCATTGTTCCATCTTATAGTTCTGTGATAGAGTATTTATATTTTATCCATGGTATTATATATATTGATGATTATTATTTTCAGTTAGTATAGTTTACCCAAATAATGTTCTACCGTCGATGCTACGGCGTAGACTGGACGTACCTACGTTCTCGTACCCTTACATCGGGTGTGGGTCGTGACACATGGACTATAGTCAGGTAGATGGCGATGCTTGCTGTACAGGAAGTGAGCCCCGTTATAAACTTCTGCCTCACCCGTGCTAAGTTTCTAGCACGACTAACTGATGTTCCGTTCGGGACGAATCCACCCTAGTGCCCCAGTGACCATTCGCAGAAAATATATACCTTGTGCATAAGTTGTTCATGACCATTGATGATCTAAATACTAAGTTAACATATGAAATATTTTAAGATATCAGAATGAACATAATTACTTTAGCACAGTGCGATGGCAAAGTCTACTGCTGATGTGATCTTATTTCAAGTTATGTACTACCCATTGAATATTTATAGATGAATAAGTTCTAGCTACAACTGAAACATAAAATAGATACATACATAACGGACAAGCACACAATGATATGATCGTATAGTTATTTTATCTGACCAGCAATAAGTGTTTCAAGTCTACTTGTTCTTTTTATCTTGACTCAATTTTATTATTATGGTATTGTTGATCGTAACGCACAAACGAGTCAGATTATTAAGAATAAAGACTTGAAAGATGGACGCTAATCGAAAGTAAGGCCACTCACAAGTTGGTAAATCGAGGAAGAGAAAGAGAAGATCTCTAGCACTCCGCTCGCGAGTCACCTACACGATTACTTGCACGAATCAACAGATGATCAATATCTCCTGTCTCAGTCTCCTAAAGTTTGATACAAAATGCGAAGTTCAAAGAACGAAGACAATAAAATCCATCAAAACCATTCAAGAAAATATAAGTCACAAAACAACCAGAAAGCAACCAAGTGGTATTGAAAAACGAGCAAAGAAACCAGCGCAATAGAAATGCCCCTCTCGACTTTGCCGCCGAGTCCTCCCATGAGGTATGATCTGCTGAATGTGGGACTTCATTCCAAAGAAACAATCCATAACAGGAAAATGATCTTGATTCAATCTGTCCCGATCGAACGATACCATGTATGTCTTAGCTACGATCCCCGAAAGGGAACGAGACACTATATCAAAACCAACTAATAAAAAGTTTCGTTCTCGAAACTTAGGAATATAACCTATCCCTAAAAAAATAATGAGGGAAAATTTTCCTTCATGATTCAATTTTCCAGGTCGATTCCTCAATCGTGTGGTTCCGCCAAAGAACGCACACAAGCGGGACTACACAATTTCGGAGATCCTTCTCTTTCCGATCCAAAATCTGAACGGGCTTTTCGATGTACGATAAATCTGCCTGCAGATCCAGCTAACCAAAATCTACCACATGGCTCAGTTCATGCACGTACTTCCTAAGTTGTGATACATAAAAAATATCATGCACGTCTGGCAGGGCTGGTGGCAATACGATTTGATAGGCAACTGGTGTGACTCGCTTGAGAACTTCGAACGGGCCAACAAATTTCAGTTTTAACTTCCCTTTTACTCTGAATCACGTGACTCCTCGCATGGGCAAGACCTTCATAAACACATGGTAACCATCGAAGAACTCAAGGGGTTGACGATGAATGTCGGCACAACTCTTCTGCCGTCTTTGTGCTACTTTTTGTCGCTCTTGGATCAACTGAACCTTTTAGACTGTTTGTTCCACTAGTTACGACCCAAGAATTTGACGCTCCCCAACTTTATCCCATCATATCGGTGACTTACACTTTCACCCATACAAAGTCTCATACCGAGCCATTTGGATGTGGGACTAATAACTGTTGTTGTATGCAAATTTGGCTAACGATGGGTGGTTGTCCTAACTTGCCTTTGAATCGATCGCATAGAGACACAACATGACTTTGAGCACCCGATTCACTCTTTATGTTTGTCCATCGGTTTGAGGATGGAAGGCTGAGATGAACTTCAACTTGGTCCCCATCGCTGACTGAAGGCTCTCCCAAAAATATGATAGGAATTGTCCGTTCCGATCTGACACTATAAAACTTGGCACTCTGTGTAGCCGAACTATTTCAACAAGGTAGGTTTGGGTGAGGCGATCAATGCTCCAAGTAACTTTAATGTCAATGAAGTGCACTGACTTGGTTAACCGGTCGACGATGACCCAGACCGCGTCATTCCCCAATTGGATCATTGGCAAGCCAACAATGAAGTCCATACTTATGTGCTCCCATTTCCATTCCGGAATAGTAACATTCTATATCTCCCACCCGGTCTCTAATGTTCTGTTTTCCCCCTCTGACAGATTATGCATTGCGACATGAAGCATGCCGCATCTTTCTTTATTCTGTTCCACCAGAAGACAGTGCAAAGGTCTTTATAAATCTTTGTGCTCCCAGGATGGACTGTGTAGGCTGTATAGTGAGCTTCTGCAATGATCTCCTTTTTTAGTTCTCCGTCGTTGGGGACGCATAGCCATCCCTTCACTCGCAATACTCTATTCTTATCTACTGCAAAGTCCTTCGCCTTTCCTGCTAGAATCTGTTAGCACATTTTCCTTAGGAATGGGTCGTCCCTTTGAGTAGACATGTCTCTCTCTAACAGGTTGGGTACAAATCTTATCTGAGCAAGTCGCATGCCGTGGTATCAAATTCAGAGTTCAATGCCTATTTCTTCAAAGTCTCTATGTAACCTGCGATCGATGGACATAGATCCCGTAAACACTCGACTCAACGCATTCACCATAATATTATCTTTGCCAAGAGTATAGTCAATCATCAAGTCATTGTCATTGATTAATTCTAGCCAATGCTGCTGTCGTAGGTTAAGGTCTGTTTGGATGAATAGGTACTTCAAGATTTTTTGGTCAGTGTATATTCGGTAAGCCACTCCATAGAGGTATTGTCGCCATAATTTTGCTCGACCACAATTGCGCAAGTTCCAGGTCATGCATAGGATAATTTTTCTCGTACTTTTTTTGTTGCGTTGATGCGTAGGCTATCACCCTATCCCGCTGCATGAGTACGCATCCCAAGCCCTGTCCTAACGCGTTGCTGATATTTGGAATCCCGAGGTCTGATCTGGTAGTGCAAGTATTGGAGCAGAGGACAGGCATTGCTTTAACTCTTCAAATGAGGCTTTGCAGTCGGTGGACCACTCGAATACGACTCCGTTCTGAGTGAGACGAGTCAGAGGCGATGCTAACTTGGAAAAGTCTTTCATGAACCGTCTGTAGTAGCCCGCTAGGCCGAGAATGCTTCGAATCTCACTGACGGATGCATGCCGCTTTCACTCGACGATGGCTTTAACTTTCTTTCGATAGATTGAAATACCTCCCGCAGAAATAATATTCCCAAGGAAAGATACATTGCTCAGCCAGAACTCACACTTACTCTGTTTTGCATATAGCTTATTGTCCCGAAGAGTCTGTAGCATGGTCCGTAATTACTTTATATGGTCATCCCTATTCTTTGAGTACACCAAGATATCATCAATGAACACTACTAAAAACTTATCTATATATGGTCAGAACACACGATTCATTAAATCCATAAAGACAGCATGAGCATTGGTCAGTCCGAATGGCATTACAAAAAACTAATAGTGGACGTAGCGAGTGCGAAAAGCTGACTTCGGCATGTCATCCGACTTGAACTTGAGCTGATGATAACCCGAGCGAAAATCAATTTTTGAAAATATCGTTGTGCCTTGTAGTTGATCAAAGATATCATCGATCCTGGGATAGGGGTATTTGTTTTGAATAGTGGACTTATTTAGTTTACGATAATATATGCAGAGTCACAATGAGCCATCCTTTTTTTCACAAATAATACAGGCGCGCCCTATGGAGACATGCTCGGACGAATATATCCATGATCTAACAATTCCTGTAACTGGACCTTTAGCCTTTTAGTTCTGCCGGGGCTATTCGATATGGAGGTTTGGAAATCGGTCGAGTCTTTGGAAATGTATCTATAGTGAACTCTATCTCTCGATCGGGCGACATGCCTGGCAACTCTTTTGGAAATATATTAGAAAATTCTGCCATAATGGAAGTAGACTCTACGTTTGCACAATCTCGTTGAGTGTCTCGAACGGATGCCAAGTACCCTTCACAGCCGGAATGTATCATCCGCCAAGAAGATATTACAGAGATCACTATGTAGGCATTCGACGTTCTCGACGCTGGAATGCATGTGTAGCAAAATTTGATCTCACCAAATAGACAAAATACGACTTTTTTTTCCGCATAATCTATAGTGGCCAAGCAAGCGCCGAGCCAATCCATCCCCAGAATGATATCGTAGACCCTAATGTCTAAAACTATCACATCAAATGAAAATTTTCTTCCTCCGATGCAAATATTACCTTCATGACAAACAAAGTGAACCGACAAATCCACGTCTGATGGAGTACTGAAGCTAAGGTTTAGGCCTAGCGGTGTCAAATAAAATTTACTTTCGACGGCAAAATCTGTTGCAATAAAACTAATATACCTGCCAACATCTTGTTGGAAGCAAACGCCTCTTCCCGAGTCAGAGCATAGACCCGACCTTGAGCATTTTATCTTACCATTTGGTTCTCTCGAGGTGCTTGACCCTGATTCTGAGATCGACGATATTGTTGTTGTTAAGGATGACGTGGAGGGAGATCATTGGGGCAATTCCGATAGTCACGAGCAACGAGGCCAAACTTACCACAAAAAAAGCATTCCCCTTTTCGAATACCACAGTCGCTGATATGGGGTCCTGACCTATGGAAGTAGGCACAAGGTGGCCCTTGGTTCCTCCCTGGATCGTGGTCCTGAGAGCCGCCGTTATTGCTGTCATGCCATAATCCCGATGTTCCCGACAACGCCCCCGCCGGACGCAAATCACCGCGCCTCGGCGCTCCCACGGGACATATTGTCGTTTTCCTTCGGGACGTAATGTCGTGCGAGCTTGGGGTTGCGCTCGCACAAGGCAAAATCGTTAAAGTTGTGGCTATTATCGAATCGATCGAGTACGCAGCGGAGGGACAATGTTCCAAACAATAAATCTATCTCAGTATACAGACAAATCACAAGGTACGAGATTCTCTGAATATAATGGCATTGTTCCATACATTATGTCCCTTTATACAAAAGTAGCTCAAAGCAATCGATACGGCTCAAGGCATCAAAACAAAATCTTCGAGTCGTGGGGATGAGGCACGACTATCGCTTCCTCAGACGATCCAGCACCTGCGAACAATTAAATTGTTGGTGGCTCAGCACTATGGAGAAAGTACTGGTGAGTCTAAAATCAACGAACAGAAGCAACATTCACTAAAACCAATACTAAGTAATTATGTTATAAAATATTACAATACTAGTAATATTTCTAGTTTTACCTAGGTTCATTACATGCAGTACAAGAACGAAGTCATATTACTTATTTTGGAAATATCTTTGAAAACAGAGTTCATGCTTGATTCATTCATTCAAACACACAAGGCAAGCCGATTATTCTATTATCAGGGTGTGCGCAACGTGTCTCGTGAGCTATACTCAAAGACTCCAGGGATAATACAACATCTGGAAACTATCCTTCTATCAAGCAAACATGATGAACTATCTATATGCTTTTGGTCCCCGAGAAACTCAGGATCAGAAGCGGTAATCCAGCTAACCAATGATTCTTTTATCTGATGTTATTAATAGCTGTGACTCATTATTGGTCTTCACTAACATTATAGCAACCGTGACCAAGGTTCAGCTCTTCACTAATAGCCATTGTCCGACCGATACGAATGCATGAAATACTATCAGATAAACTCAATAATACAGACAAAATGAACAAGTAGACCAGCTTTCTATTCTCTTATATCTCTGTACGGACTTGCCGCCCTCTCTGAACAAGTTCAAGCACGATGTGGTTCTATCAAAACACAAGCGATATAAAAATATGTTCAAGCAATCTCTTACTCTTCTTATTAATATGGCAAGGTTCTATATTGACAAGCATTCAAGTTCTAGCTAAGCATGCAGTTCTACTATTTATGCAACGGAAATAATAATCTTCTTAGCAACAGGCATTATAAAACTCATATTCATTATTAAGACATGCAAGAATCAGAGAACAAAGTTCTGCCCACTCACCTAGATCAGATATCTCCTGGTTCAGCAAGGAGCTCTTAAGGAAGATATCATTTTTGAGTCAGCAAATTGATATCTCTTGTACATAGTGCCTACGCGGAGTAGGGTACTACATACTTACCCAACAAGAAATAGTTTCATCCTTGAAGCTCAAGGAGAAACTTTTGATATCCAGAGCAGCAATAGCCCTTATCCCTTACCATCCTCAGTCAAAAACTCTAGCAAACCACAAGCACGAAAACACAACTCTCAAGCAACAAATCAAATACAATTTTTTTTTGCACAACTTTGAGAATATCTATGGACTTATTGTATATAATGCTCTACTCAGAAATGATATCAATAGCAAAGAATCGTCATCCAGAAACTTGCAACAAAATAGGCATAAGGACAGAAGATCGAGTTGCTCTGATACTATTATGTCATGTCCCTATCCGAAAGGTCATAGCAACGCCCCCGCCGGATGCGAATCATCGTGCCTCAGCGCACCTGTGGGGCGTATTATCATTTTCCATCAGGATGTGACACCGTACGAGCCTAGGGTTACATCCGCACAAGGCAACATCGTTAAACTTGTAGCTATCATCGAATCTATCGAGTACGTAGTAGAGGGACAATGTTGCAAACAATAAATTCATCTGAGTATACGGAGAAAATCATATGGCACGAGATTCTCTGAATACAATGGCATCGTTCCATACATTATGTACCTCTATACAAAAGCAGCTCAAAGCAATTAATATGGCTCAAGGCATCAAAACAAGATCTTTGAATCCTGGGGATGAGGCACAGTTATCGCTTCCTCGGACGATCTGGTACCTGCGAATAAGTAAACTGTTGGTGGGTCAGCACTTTGGAGAAAGTAGTGGTGAGTCTAAAATCAATAAACAAAAGCAACATTCACTAAAACCAACAGTAAGTAATTATGTTATAAAATATTATAATACTAATAATCTTTCTAGTTTTACCTAGGTTCGTTATATGCAGTACAGGAACAGAGTCATTATACTTCATTTGGAAACATCTTTGAAAACATAGTTCATGTTTTATTCATTCAAGCACACAAGGCAAGCCGATTATTTTACTATCAGGGTCTGCGCAGCATGTCTTGTGAGCTATACTCAAAGACTCTAGGGACAATGCAGCATCTAGGAACTATTCTTCTATCAAGCAAATACGATGAACTATCTATATGCTTTCGGTCCCCAAGAAACTCCGGATCAGTAGCGGTAATCTAGCTAACCAATGATTTTTTTATCTGATGCTATTAGCAGATGTGACTCATGGTTGCTCTTTGCTAATATTATAGCAGCCGTAACCAAGGTTCAGTTCTTCACTAATAACCATTGTTTGACCGATGCTAATGCATAAAACACTTTCAGATAAACTCTATGATGCAGACAAAATGAACAAGCAGACCATCTATCTCTTCTCTTCTATCTCTGTGCGGACTGGTCGCCCTCTCTGAATAAGTTCAAGCATGATGTGGTTCTAAAAAAACACAAGCAATATGAAAACATGTTCAAGTAATCCCTTACTCTTCTTATTAGCATGGCAAGGTTCTATATTAACAAGCATTCAAATTCTAGATAAGCATAAAGTTCTATTATTCATACAACGGAAACAATAATCTTCTTAGCAATATGCATTATAAAACTCATATTCATTATTAAGGCATGCAAGAGTCAGAGAATAAAATTTTGACTACTCACCTAGAATTGTCATTCCTGGTTCAGCAAGGAGCTCTTAAGGAAGATATTATTTTTTAGTCAGCAAATCGATATCTCTAATACATAGTGCCTACGCAGAGCGGGGCACTATAATTGTGGCACTTGGGTACATTGTTACATCCTGTGTTGCTAGGGCGCTTGTGATAGAAATTTTGCACAACGCTAGTGCGAACATGGGGTACTGCGACTCAAGGAAGAGGGCGTGATTTAGAGACTCTCGCATGATACGATAATGAGGGACGATAACGTGAGGACGAATAGAAGGTAGTAGTCCTATCTCAAATCTGCGAGCTCAACTTTCAGCGTCACAGAAATGAGACTTGGCAAATTTTGTAAGCCTGTTGAATTTTGCGATGTACTGCCGTACTGTCACATTTCCTTGTTGAAGATATGTAAATTCATCTTCCTTTTCGTAACAAATGGCTGGCAGATGGTACTCCCCTTCAAAGGCTTTACAAAATACTGACAAAGAGATAGTTGTCTTGTTGTCTTCAATAAGATAGCTTATTTTTGAATATCCTACCAATCACGTGCATTTAAACAGAGCTAGAGCTGAGTGCAAGAAACTAAATTCATCTCATCCATTTGAAATACTTCAAAGTGGTCTTCTAGCTCAACCAGCCAATCTAACGCCATGGAGGGGTCCTCAGTCCCTTTGTAGGTAGCTTGTCACATCTTCTTAAACTCTGATATTTGAAGGATGGAACACTTCTCGTTTGAGGGCGGTGGTTCCTGAGAGCCCTGAAGTCCCGTGATCTCGGCTATAACTGGCACTAGCATGCCGGCCGTTGATGCAGAATGGTTGTTCGCAATGAGCGTCGTCATAATCGTTTCCAGGGTATCCATTTGCTTCTGCTGTGCCTCAGCCTGAGTTCGCTGCGCCTGAAATTGAGCCTTAATCTGGGACTTGAATTAGCTTTGACATAATTCTGCTTGCCTCTACTGTATTTCCATCAAGCGTGTCATCCGCTCGAACCTCTGCTGCATTTCCATCAAGCGTGTCATTCGCTCGAACGGATCAATAGAGGGCACTTCTTGACTTCCCGAACTGCCCGAAGTATCAGAACTGCTCCTTTGTTCCTACGCCACTACCTGCGCTTGTGCGTTCGGCTCTGAGACCGTTTCATTAAAGAAAAGTAACTTATATCAGTCTCAAAACATATTATGGACTCACTGTAATAAAAGCATCTCATTTTGCCTAAGCGAATTCAAGAGTTCAACTATGAGGGACATAGTCTTTTCAAGAAAACTCTTCTGACACGAAGGTCAAAGGATTTGAAGCCATGCTCTGATACCAATATGTCATATCTTGATTTTTGCTAAATCGATAATCGTTCCCCTGGCGTGATGTCGTGCGAGACTAAGGCGCGTTCGCATAAGGCCTAGGCTTAATGATATATTTTAAAAACATATGCAACAGAGTACACAATGAGATATCATACCTCGAAATGAAGAAAAGTTCACTTTATTGATAATGAATATCTTGTTACATACTCTTGACTCAAAAGTGAAAAGGGTTCCTTACGGCCTTACGATATGGATGCAAAATGAGATAGCCCATCCATACTTTACATCCCTTACTAAAATTCAAAGAGCAAACCACCTTGGGTGTATGTTTGCACCATCGCCTAAGAGCTTAAAATGGTTATGTGGGAGCTCCTTCAGAATATGTACTAGCACTCCAAAAAGTCACGAACATGAACCCGTTAGATCAGTAAAAGGTTGGGGGAAAGCTTCAGCTCCTCGCCGTGTCACCTTGGCTCGGGGAACCTGCTGCAACGAGAGTCAATACTTCAAAAAGTACCGGTGAAGGTGAGCTAACCCAACACACCAAATCGATACCGTATTCATGTGAACATGCAACATTTTTATTATGTGATCCTTCTATCTTTCCTTAATTTATTTTTATAACATGCGATAGAATGAAACAATATAACAAAAATGTGCCACCGCTCGGTGACTTTTACCTGCACCTTCTGAATTACCTGTACACAACTTACAATGACATTCCCTGCCACAAAGACATAGTTAGTTTTCACAGTTTAAATATACGTAAGGATCACTGTCTTGACTAGACATCATGGACTATAATATGGGTAGACGACGATGCTTGCAGTGCAAGTAACGAGCCCCGCTATAAACTCCCGCCTCACCCGTACTAAGTTGCTAGCACGACTAACTGTTATTCCATCCGAAAAGAATCAACCCCAATATCCCGGTGACCGTTTGCAGGAACCATATACCTTATGCACAAGTTGTCTATGACCATTGACTATCTAAACACTAAGTTAATATATTAAGTATTTCAAGATATCAGAATAAACATAACTACTTTAGCACAGTGCGATGGCAAAGTCTACCCGCTGATGTGATCATATTTTCTAAACCCCCTCTCTAAAAAGTTAGTATTTTATGTGTATTTTATATTTATTGTATTTATTTAGATTATTTTTTAATTAATTTAAATCTAATTATTGTATTAGAATACTTCATCATAGTTTGAACATTAGTGACATAGAACGATCCCAAAATCTATAATGTCCATGTAGAAAGTAGCCTACACTGGAGACACTACTTGTAGGATCTTTCCGTGACACAAAATTCGATCATTTAGAATTAATATGACACTAGTGTAACAACTATAGTTTTTTGTGTTTAATATTTAGATATTTATATATACATAATTCATTTGTGATTATTATTTAATCCAACCTTCTTCAATAAGCAACCCATAATTTCTCCATGCACATTTAGACCACTTCCCTCTTTTTGTACGATTTATTTATTTATTTATCCTTTAGAATCCCAAGTCAAATCCTGATCATTAATACCCTAGTTGATTAGTTGTTGACTAATTATTAACTAACAACCAAATTAGGAAACCTACCAATTAGGAAATTCCCAATCCTATTCCTATACTCCCTCAAACACGCGGCCTCCATACCCATGCACACCCCATAGGCCGACCCCCTTCTCTCTCTCTCTCTCTCTCTCTCTCTCTCTCTATATATATATATATATATATAAACCCTAACCCTAATAAAAAAAATTCTCCTTATTACCTCCTCCCTCTTGCAGACCCCATCCCTCTAAGCCGCTGAACCCCTCACGTGGACAATTTCTTCCTCCACTTTCTAGTAAGTTCTTTATTTAATCCTCCTCTTCTCCTTTCACTTAATCATCTTCTATTTCATAGATTTATTACAAAAATCTAAATTGTATGTTGATGTAAAAATCCTAACTTGCATGTTGATGTAAACTCTAATTTGTATGAATGATGTAAACCTTATTTTGTATGTTGTAGTGAAACTCTAATTTCCATGATAATATATATGGAGCCAAACCCTAATATTCTTTTGGTTAATGATAAACTAAGTTTTCTATGATATTTCAAGAATCAAGAATTATATAGTATGGTGGATTGATAAATGTATTGTATGTTTAAACCTATGTTGTTGATTGTAAAGTTGAACCCATAAATGCATGTATGCACCTCTAGGTATAAACCTTGATTAAACCATGTTAATAATAGAGAAATATGATGATTAAATTATTTTTATCCATATTTTTACTATTTACTTCAGAATATTAGTTGAAAATTTTGTATTAGAATAAATTGCATATACAATGTGTAGGGTGACCTAGTTTAATGTTCTATCCAAAACCCCGAATCAAACCCTTTTAAAATCTTGTAAATAATTAAAAAATTAAGTTATTAAACTATATTAAATTTAATTTTAAAATACTTTTCCAGAAATACTACTTTTGATTTAAATAATTTTTATGCATAAAAAGACACATAGTTGACCTAGTTTATATGTAAACCTATTGTAACTTGTTCTTTGGCCATATATGAATGTTATCCTTATTTTTTCTGATTAAAAATTATTTTTTAAGAATTAAATATGATTTAGAATTTTTATGCAAAGAATAATAATAGGGTTATAATGGCAAAAGTTTGCCGACACTATTGCTAGAAGACTAGTATGTGTCTAACGGAAAGACCAATAAGTAGAATTGATAAATAGACATGTAGGAACTCATTAAATAATTTTTTTCTAATATTTTAGAATTATTTTCAAAATTTAACAGTTTTATGGATTTATCTTTTGAGAACTTGCATGTCGGAGAAACCCAAATTAGCACCCATATTGGCATGACTAGTCGCCAACCTACGTAGAAAACCCTTGAGGGATAAAAACCATTAATTTGCTTATTTTTATAATTAATTCCAGAATTAGTATTATAAATTAACCAAGTTATATTGCATATTTTTAAGTATGTAAACATAAAAGGCTACTTTCCAATAACTAGTTCGACGAGTTGTACAAATTACATAGCTTTGTGAATTCACGTAATGCGTGAGATTGTTGTCACCTTTGCATGAAAAATTATTAAACCCAACTACCTAATTATTAACCCATCAACGTAGCTCAAACCATAGGGATAATAGTGTAATATTAAAAATTAGTGTAGCGTCTAATTAGTGTATGATATATACATTTATAGGGGCTCGAGACCATCCGGTTGAGGACTTAGGAGCATGTTTCCTTTTTCGTAGCTTAGCTTGGAAGAAAAGTACACCTTACTTGATTGTATTATGCATTTTACATTATGCCTAGTTTTATTTGCTAGTTGTGTGCACGTGTTTTAGAGTGGCAGACTTACCTGGTATACTATAAATTTACGTGGTATCTTCTGACCTGACACTTGTTTAACACGTTCACTTAGTGAGTGAGTGCATGGACTAGGATGTCGAATGTATATCGATACGTGAGTTCGCGTCTTATTTTAATAGTTAGTGTGTGGACTGGTTTTCTAGATTTTATTGACGTCATTGCATTACGTCTGCAGAGCTTATACGGTTCGGGTAGTACATTGGGAGGGAAGAATCTACTAGTGAGCGTATGAAATTTCTATTTCTTACTGTGTAAATGGTGTAACTGGTGTACCCTCGAGTACTGTTGAACGCCTGGTGGGATGACTGATTCTTCTATTTTTTCTCTCTCATGCGCCACTATAGATGTCTCGAGTGCATGTCACATATATGGTTTATTTATCCTATTTATTGTTTACTGCTTTACTTTTATGTATGTCAATTTTTTGTGTACTTGTTATGTCCCTCTAAGGACCTGGCACCTTTTTCAGATCCAGAAGAGCACTTATACCCTACGGACTATGGAGGTGGAGATTTTGCCGACGAGGATCTTGAGGTGGAGCCACATAAGTTTTATTGAGCTATGGATGATAGTTGCTTAGTATCTTGGAAGTTCTTATCTAGTTAGCTGACGCCCAAACTATTTCTTTATTGCCTAGTTGTACTTCTTTCATTACTCTTTCATACTTTATTATCGTGGATTATTCTCCACTAGACTTTATTTGTAGTAGATTATGAGACTTATCTATTCATTCAGTTTCTTACTCTGTGATGTTTGTGGATGAGACTAGATTTTACCTACTTGTGATACTATGACTTAGATATATTTTACAGCGTACTACGACTGGTTAGGTCCATTAAATTAGGTTCCTATACTTTCTCGTACAAGTGACATGTGTACGTATACCTATTTCTACGTATTTTGGGACTGGGACATGACATATTTCAAGTTATGTACTACCTATTGAACATTTATAGATGAATAAGTTCTAGCTACAACTAAAACATAAAATAATACATCATAATGGACAAGCACACAATGATATGATTGTATAGTAATTTTATGTGACCAGCAATAAGTGTTTCAAGTCTACTTCTTCTTTTTATCTTGACTCAATTTTATTATTATGGTATTGTTGATAGGAATGCACAAACTAGTCAGATTATTGAGAGTGAAGATTTGGAAGAAGGGCGCTAATCGGAAGTAAGGCCACTCACAATTTGGTGAATCGATAAAGAGAAAGGAAAGATCTTTAGGACTCCGCTCGCGAGTCGCTTATACGATCACCTGCACGAATCAAAAGCTGATCAATATATCCTGCCTAGATATCCCAAAGTTTGATACGAAATACGAAGTTCAAAGAATGAAGATAATGAAATCCATCAAAACTATTCAAAAAAACACAAGTCACAAAACCAACAAGAAAGCAACCAACTGGCATAAAAAAGGGCAAAGAAACTAGCGCAACGAAAAGGCCCCTCTCGACTCTGTCGTCGAGTCCTTCCTTGAGGCATGATCCAATGAATGTGGACTTGATTTTAAAGAAACCAATCTATAATGAGGAAAGGATCTTGATTGAATCTGTCCTGATCGAACGATACCAAGTATTTCTTAGCTGCGCTCACCGAAAAGGGGGAATATTGCACTACAGTGTACAGGTCAGAAGTGAGCATGGTGTACACTGTGACATACTTATGGAAATCTGATGGTGTATGAATAACTGATGTTGTGTTGTGATCAAGCTTGGTATTGGGCAGTTGGTCAAGTATGTGAGGAGATGGTATTTAGGTAGTAGGCTCGGGTGTAATGGGTATCGAGTATCAGTGTGTATCAGTCGGGTTTAGGTAGAAGGCATTATAGTGCAGGCTACTGTGAGAGTCGGGCATCCTAGTAACATAATTGATGTTGCCTGAGCGTAGGCATTGGTGTAGTGGCTTTTAGCTGTTGTGCCCAAGAGTTTAGTGTACTTTTGAGTATAGTACCAGTGGAGGTTTTGGGCATGAAATCCATCAAGTCTGCAGGCAGAGTTGGAGTGAGGGTCAGTGAGCATATACAAATATTATAGATTTGAGTTTTAGACTGTTTTATCAGATCTTGTACCAGTGCTTTGCACAGCAAGCTTGGGCACTAATACAAGCTATTTTACAGGCAGTCCCTTCATGGATGTAGTGCCTGTGTAGGGTATGGGTCCACTTAGTCAGATGTGATACTCTAATATTACTAAGGATTAAGGGAGCGATGTATCGTATGTGCAACTGATGGTGTACTATAACTTCCCAGGTAACAATATTGAGGAAGAGTGATGGGAACCTGGGGAGTGTTTGGGCTTGAATGCAAGCTATAGGCAGTGTTTCCAATTTTATTGGGTAGTATCATTGAGGTTGATACCTGATGGTCACTGTTTGATGTGTATGAAGATGGGAACTTGGTCAGTGTATTCTGCTAGTAAATCTGTGGGTTAAAGATGTTAAGTTAAAGAATCAATGAGATGGGTGTACAGGCAAGAGAAGATGCAGTAGCTACAAGCCATGCAGTGCATTGCAGCAGGTTGTATCCTCAATTACAGGCAGTGAATATGATGAGGGAAGCTAAAGACTAGGTATTGGTATTAGTGTTAGTGTTGGATATCAAGATATGTATCTAAGATTTGGAGTATTGATACTAGATATAGGTAAGGTATTGTTTATAGTTAGGATACTAAATAATACTAGTATTTATGAGTTAGAGTATTATTGACTCATGTTGTTAAGTTATTATGTCAGTTATATATCGTGAGTTATTAATATAGTAATAACATATAATATAAAACTAATAACTTGTATTAGTTAAGTACTAACTAGTATAGCATAAGTATTAACTAGTATTAACTAGTATACTTAGTAGGACCATAATTAGTTGGTATAAGATTAATATTAACTAAGATTAGCTAGTATTGACCTAGTTTGACCAAGATAACCTAGTTTGGACCTATAAATCACATATTTATCTAGTTTGACTTATTTATCATATCAAGAGCACTTTTTGACATTGATATCTTATATTTAGGTTACTTTGACTCCAATTCGGTCATTGATTCAAGTTCTTTGCTCAGCACCTGTAAACCCCCTCGACCAAGTTAGGATTAATTTAATTTAAATTGAGATACTAGGATTAATTTGGATACAACTAGAATTAATGTGCAATAATTATATGTCTTAATACACCTTACCGTTGCTTCAATGCTTGGAGCGCTACACTAGTAGTTACCTTCAAACAAATTTCATACTCAACTCCTAGACATGCAAGACTACCCATCAGACCCTTGTGTAACTTTTAAATACTCAATATTGTGCTTCATTTGAGCTGCACAATATTCGTTACAAACATCAATGTATTATTCCAATAAACCTCATTTCTCTTAATTGCCCATTCCTAATTGAATTTAAAGTACAACCGCAACCCGATTTCCTATAACCCAAATTAGGGTATTAACCTATTCTGAGCCTGCTACGCCCATGACTCTTGTGTTTCACCCAAATTTAATCCTATGTGTTTTCAATCTACAGAAGAACAACAAGTGCATTTGTTTTAATTTAATTAAATTTGAGGCCAATTTCACCCTAAACAGGACCTAACCAAGCCCACGTGCACCCTTGCATGTAAACCAGCCCCACCCTAATGAGCCCTGGCCAGCCCAAGTCTCGAGGTCAGCCCACAAATTCTATCACCCATAAATATACATTTCTTTTCATATTGAAACCCTAGACCATAAACACCATCACCACCTCCATAACCTAGCCGCTCCCCTAAATCTAACCCGAGCCCCCTCCTTTCCCCGACCGGACACCCACCAACGCAATCCACCACCATCTCAGCCTCCGCCACCCGCCCGACCACCGACTCCACTACCTCAATATCACCACACCATCGCCTACACCGACTGCCATCCCCCATCTCCACCACCACCTAACCCAAGCACTAACCCGACTACCCAGATCCCGACTGTCCCCAGCCCGGACCACCGCCCCCAGCACTGCCAACTGCTACTACCAGCCCGACTCTGACCTCCCCCACGACCTGATCGCCATTCCAGCGTCGTCCCCAGGCCGCTGCCGCCTTTGTCAGGCCACTGTTGCCGCTGCTGCAACTTCTGTAGTCACTACCGCTGTCGCTGCTGCCTTGCTGGCCGTCGTCGACCAGAGCGCCACCCCACTCCGGAGGACGACCAGGACAGGAGCATACCCTAGTCCAATCAACTAGGTACTCGACCCCTAGCTCGCTTCTTGTATAGTATCATTGTATAGTTGTTTTATCAAGTCGCCGTGTAGTCGTGTCTTGTGTCGACACAAGCTAATTAAAATATAATAATATAGATATGTATGCATGTATGATAATTAAATTAGATGATAATAAATACATTACCCTAAATTTATGACCTGTTATCAAAGACTAGTAATTTACTTGAAAACCTGGACATAAACCAAGTATGCTTAAACATGGAAGATAAGGACATGTATTCGTACGGATCAGAAATAGTTGGTAACCCATAACTTTGGTAGCATATTATCGTAAGAGATACGGTAACCGAGGACATGATACGTGTGCACCCTAGCTACGTGCACACGAGACTCTGTAGTCGACCAGCCGTGACCCTTGCGTTAGTACCTAAGAGCAGCGTCGTAGTTGTCTGTATGTATTATTTTAGTGTCTGATGCTAGATTGCTATATTATATTATATACTTAGGGTCACTGGACCAGCCAGGAGATACTGTAGGAGCAGGGTATTGGCATTCACACCTTGAGGACCCAGGCAAGATACCTTGCCATATTTACTGTTTAATTTAAATTATGCATATGTTGTATTATTATCTTGTTGCTTTCTTTTATACAACTGTACGCGTCCGAGATTGACTCGGGTATAGTCGACGGATGCGTCAATGATTTAGTGTTCTTGACTTAGGCTCTAGCAGACTCACTCCATTTGGGAGAATACTCTGGTATCTTCCGAGCCTTACACTACTACACAGTTCACAGTGACAAATTTATATTGGGATGCGGGTTCGCGTACTCAACTAGCTATCGGTGCGTGTGACATGCATCATGGTTAGTCCATAACTTAGGATTATTTTATTGTAGAGACTTGGCATATAGATACGTGGAGTGCACGTTGAGTATTCGACTTGTGTACCTACATTGGGCAGGGATGACAACTAGTAGGCATATGTGATACACACATTGGAATTCGTAGTATCCAGAGGAGACACAGATCTAATGACTCCCTTTATTCAGATTCTCCATTCTTCGGAGCGGTATGGACGTTATATATCATACAGATTCCCCGTTCTTCGGAGCGGTATGGACGTTATATTATTCAGATTCCCCGTTCTTCGGAGCTTTATAGATATTATATACTATGCAGATTCTCTGTTCTACGGAGCGGTATGGACGTTATGCCTACGCCTACCCATACGTACCAAAGTTGTCCTCATATTGCATTCACTTAGATGGTTAGCACACCCTTTATTGTATTTACTTTATTAAGTATTTATATATGGCATGCTTCTATGTATCTTGTTATGTCCCTCCGAGGACCTGGTACCTTTCCAGATTTGGACGAGGCATATTACCCCACAGTGTATGGCCCATGACAAGAGACTAGGTACGCTACAACTAAGGAGCTAGAGGTGCTACCATCAGAGTTTTCGTGATTAGTTGGTAGGCCTTCTTCCTAGGATTGGGAGCATCATTATCTAGTCAGCCGATGCCCTAGTCATTACTCTTTATCTATCATTTCAGTACTTTTATTTTGTCATAGTAGTGGGTTTGTTCCTACTAAACTTTCTTGGTTGTACTATGATTATTGAGACTGGCGTTTATGTTCCAGTATTTATTTTAGTACTTCTTGCTGATTATATTGTGGATGAGATTAGATTAACCTGTTGTTGATTTATATTGAACTTGTTAGTTATTTTAGGATAGCGTAGCACTCTTCGTTGGATCCATTAAATTGGGATATCCTCGGAGAAATGACAGCTGACTATTGCCACGTGGCCTGGTTTCATATTATTTGGGACTGGAGCGTGACATAGTTTTAGTGGTGGCCTATGCAGGTCGACTTTATCATTTTTGGTATGGTAACATGCCCAGCGAGCTTACAATAGGATAGAAATTACTAGGTCTCATCCACTCTGATTACGTCTTTGAACTTCCTTCGTGTTACTTCTAAATATCTGCATCATGTTTGTTTGATTATGTACTCTTTTAATGAAGTCCTATCTCTTGCAGCAAGATGAACTTGCACATTGGATGAGGAGCACCCAGTGCCGTGGTGCCAGCCAACACCACCCAAAGAGAGAAGGTACCCCAGGGACAACCTGGAGGGCAACCACCACTAAAGGCCCCGCTTATACATTGGCGTAAGATATCTCCGAACGATCCTACCCAACAGCATGAGGGACAGACTTCCCAGACGATCCCTACACAGCATTTTGAGGGCCAGACTTTAGGGGCTACACCAATGCTGCAAACTGAGAGGCCGACATCTGAGGAGATACCTACCGCATAGCCAGAGGTCCCATTACCACCACCTCCACCTTATCCACCTTAGATGCCATAATTAGATGGACATCCACAGATGCTTCAGTTCTTCCAGACTATGATGCAAGCAAAATGGCATCAGACCGAGATGTTAAAGCAAAGTTTGATGGCAGTACTAGATAGGACACCTGTCACAGCACCAGTACCAGCACCTCCACCAGCCCAGACAGGTGGCACTGTTAGATGGTTTTGACAAATGGGACCAGATACTTTCTCAAGCAACGAGACCGTAGAGGAGATCTTCGATTGGGTCGCCAACACGGAGATGCTACTAGAGGCTTCACAACAGCATCCAGACCTTTGGGTGACCGCAGTAAGGGCCCAACTGAAAGGCAATGCCCATCACTGGTGAGATTCTATTGAGCGCAGTGTAGGCAAAAACCAGACATGGGAACAATTCTTAGAGTACTTCAATGTAAAGTATTTCTCAGCTACAGTCAGAAATGCCCTGTACTCCTAGTTTCTATATCTAGAACAAGGGAATATGACTGTAGACGCATACGACGTGGAGTTCAGCCGTCTTAGAAGATTTGGTACCGTTCTGATACCCAATAATCTAGAGAGGGCCAGAGATTCTATCACGGCCTCACTTTAGAGCTGCAGAGGTATACCACCACCCAGGCGAGGATTTCTTATGAGGAGGTTCTTGCAGAGGCGAGGATCTAGGAGACCATTGGAAGAGGAGCAAGACGTTCCAGCACGACTACACCAGCCAGAGCCCAGCACAGAACAGGAGGACCGATCCGTCGTCCCGGAGCACAAACACAGCAGAGGATAGCACCATACTAGCAAAATAAGCTTCCGTCTTACAACTACTGTGGTAAAAGAGGACATTACCAGAAGGACTGTCGAAAGAGACTAGGAATATGCATGATTTGTGGAGCGAGCCAGCACCATGCCCGAGACTGCCCACAGCGCAGAGACATAGCACCACAGACAGGACAGAGGCTAGCAGCACCAGTTCCGAGTATACTACCCCCGCCAGGAGGACAACGTCCACCAGCACCCAGAGGATTTCAGAGGGGACCACCCTTGGTCTCACAGTAGTGTAAAACCCTTAGTTCTAAAAATTATAATAACCTTTTTAATAAATTATTTAATTTATTTGTAGTAATTATGAGCTAATTAGAGAGAATAGATTTTATTTAAATTTTATTTTAGGTGTTTGTGCATTTAGGGGATTTATGGAGCCATTATAATTTTTTTCTAATTTATTTCATGTAGGAGATCCTTTGGACAGTTGCTAGCTTAATGGTATGCACCATTATAATATCTAGAATTTTCTATGTATAAATATATATATAGTTTATTCTAAAAGAATTGAGAAAAAGAAATTAGAAAAAAAATAAAAAAGGAATAAAAGAAATAGAATAAAGAAAGAGAAAGAAAGGATTATAAAAATTCTTAATGGATCCCTAACTACCCAATATCAACCAAACCTAAACCCATAGCCTAATTCCTACCCGAACCCTAATACCTATACACCTACCCGCTAGTGACTAACCCAACCAGTTAACAATTCTAACACCTCAACCCCAAATATAAAAACAGCAGCAGCACATCCAGCGGATGGAACCCCCCCCCCCCCCCCCGCGAGCGAAAGACCCCCGACCCCCCCTCTCGCGCTCTCTCTCTCTATATATATATTATTTTTCCCAAACCCTAACCCTAATTCTCCCTCTTCTCCACCCTCGACCGCGCTGCAGAGCCAGAGCCGCCGCCGTACGGAGCCAACTCCGGCCGACCACGACGTTCGCGAACAACCGCGCACCCTGCGCGCAGCAAAATAGTTAACTACAGGGAAGCCATGTTCACGCTTCAATTCTCGTACCCTCGCTTGACCAAACTCGACCCCATCTTTACCGGTATGATCCTCACCTATCCCCTTCCAATATTGTACATTAGTTTATCTCAAACAGCGCACAAACCTAAGTAAAAATTAACGCCAAGTTGATGAAAACTACGACTTTTTAAATTCCAGAAATTCCGTTAGGATGACCAATGTTCCCGGATTCGTATCTCCCACCACAGAGATCCGAATTCGATTTTTCCTTTTGGTATACGAGACAACTTGACCTAGTTTAATTTTTGTTAATTACATTAATTTGTTAACTGCTGTATGTAGAATTAAATTCGTTGGAAAACCCCAAAAACCAACTTTTCCCAGATTTTCAAAAATTGCGATACGTAGTACGTCCCGCCAAACGGGACAGCCACGTCGTATACCAAGTATACCAAAAGGTGCGTGCAACATACCCGGACATATGAGATTTTGCGGAAACTGATTCGGATGCGTGTGCGCGTCGGAATTAGCCTGTATCCGCGGACAATCCTCGTATCGCAACTTTTGCGAAAGCCATGCGCATTTTGTGCACGCTCGTCAGATTGCGACAAAACTTGCGCCACTGGACTCGGGATAACGCGCTGGTCCTGTGATCTAATTTTCATGCAATTCTGAGATAGTTGACCAAGTCGCCAATTGGCGGGCCCTACGGTTGATTTTTTGGGCGAAATTGTGTTCGGCTCATCGGATTCCACATTTGGACATACCGTTAAGTTCGTACTGACATTTAGAATTTGTTTGACCTATAATTTGTCCTATTTTGAGATCTTTACCTTTGGCACACTTTTTGGTGCAAAGTGGGCCACACGTGGACCCCACTTTGACCTAAAATTACCGTTTTGCCCCTGTGTCCAAATTGGATGAAAGGGAAGTGCTTTCTAGCTATTTTGCTTATTCTGGAAACATTGGTGATGTCTATTTCAGCATCCGAAGATATTTATTCTGAGGCCATAGCTTCTGATCTTGTGTGTTTAACATCTGGACATTATATTTTGCAGCTTCTTGCCAGGCAAGTATACCTTGCTATTGTACTGTTATTCATATTTCATATGTTGCATGCATCTTTATTTTCTGTCTTTAGTTCATATATTTTAACAGCTATATAAAATGCCCGCGACGGTATCGTCGCGATATGTTTTTATTTATGTATTTGCATTGACCTTGTTTATGAGACTACCCCATTATCATGTAGTATCATGAGGTTCATTAGCCGTGACAAAGTTGTTACACGAGTATGAGTCTCATATAGATCATGGACTGCGTGACAGGTCTGGCCTCCTGTACGTATGGACCGTGCGTTAGGGATGACTATTGATAGAAACTTTGTATGCTAGAAGACTTAGCAGTTATTAGAGGTCATTGGACATAGCCTATTGTAGTACGGTGGTCCAATCCTTGTCCTTGTTTGGTTGCAGGATTGGGCTAGGGTACTAAAGATAGGCTATGAACCAAATTGTGTCATGGATGTGACATGCTTAAAGCATGGGATGGGGAGAACAACAAGTATCGCATTTGGGCTCCTTTACACTTTTTCCTTCTGTAACCCAGAAGCTCCGCTGGAGATACAGGCGGTGATGACCCCATTTACAATTGGCGACCTCTGCCGTTCAAAAGACGACATACTTTGAGGCCCCTGATTCTCCGAGAGAGTCATGCCAATCCCATTTTTAGCAAGATAGCCCACTTGTTAGAAAGTTGTTCTTAAACTGTATTCACTTAGACGATTAGGTAACCCATTAGATATTTATTTCAGTACTTTATTGGCATGTTTTTATGTATCTTGTTATGTCCCTCTGAGGACCTGGCCCTTCCAGGTGTATCTGTTCTTGAGTATTCGCAGGAGCACAGATTCTGATGGTTATATATGTTTCAAGGATGTCTTCTCTTCGAGCCCGTTATTGATAGCTGGTATCCTTATATTGTGTTTATTGTGTTATACTTTTACATTCGAGTTGATAGTGGATTTGTTTCCATCCAACTATCATCTTTAGATTCTCTGTATTGAGATCTAGTTTCATAGATATTGGTTATTTATTTATGTTCAAATTTCGTGGATGAGATTTAGATTATACCCTGTGACTTGTGATATATGTTTATACCACTTGTGGATTTGATATTCATATTACAGCGTATGTGTGGATTTTGTTTTCCATATATTGGAGTTGCCATATCCATACGACTGGCATGCTTACGTGTCCTAGTCCTACGTATTTTTGGGAATGGGGCATGACAGGTAAAGTTGACCTCCTGAATGTAGTTGCTGTACCATCCTATGAGGGTGCTGCCCTCATGGGTGATGAAGTAACTGATCGTGCTGTCGTGACACTTGAGCGCTGGGAACGCATCTTCGGCGGTATCCTGAAGATAGATTGAAATAAGGAATCAATATTTAATATGATACGATATCATCAAAAAAGGACATAATTTTATTCAAAGCAAAGCAAATATTCAATAGATAAGGATTTATAAAATAGATTTTGGAATGTTTCCTAGTTGTGATTGAGTAAACTCTCAGCCTAAATCCTATTTTCTAAAGCAGGCTCGTAGCGGTACTCTAGGCGAGCACCACTACGATATTGTACTACTTGAGAATCTAGACATGCATGGGCCACCACTAAAAATGTGTCACGACCCGCACCAGGATATTCGGGCACGAGTACGTGGTTACGCCCAGCCTACACCGCAGAATCGACGGTAGAACGCTGTCTGGATCATTTCTAACTATCTATCCTCTAAATAATATAATATAGTACCTGTCAATCATCTCAACTCTGAACGGAGGAGCAATATGGTATCACAAGTATGACTAATATCAATAACAAAATAAACTAAGGAAGAATAATGCACGAATTGAATAGCGAAGGAAAGAATAAGGTACAATCGACAATCTGAAATAATAATACAAACTGTGAATCTCCACAAATATAATAGTCTAATACAATCTAACACAAATAAACTAGACCTTCTCGGGCTCTGCAACTAAGTCCTCCTAGTCTATAAGAGTATCCTCTATAGGTACGTCATCCTGCTGCCCGTAGAATGTGGGACACTGCTCTATAAGCCAGTCATCTAAAAAAATATATCCAGTCAGGATTGGAGCAAAGTACATACCTCTGAAAGCAGTTTCAATAGCATAATTGAGCATATAAACAGATAATAAAAATGAAATACAAGATCACTAACATATGAAATGAATGAACAATAGATATACAGGTAATGTACGAGAATATAGATCAACAATATGAATATCAGTAATATAATAAAATAACTGCAATCTAAACTAATGTGCCTCAGTATACAAGTTCATTATGTGATCGAGTTGGTTGAACATGATCAGGTAAGACAATTACAAGTGAGGTATGTAACCAGAATGTACACGATGTAACAATGGGGCTTTGATCACATAATCAACTCCTACTCTCCCACCCCCAACTAATACCGATTGATCCAATTACGACACGCTACGAACACGAAATATAACCACTGAACACGAGCAGTGGGTGTAGACGAATATCATAACCACCAAACACAAGCGGTAGACGTACACGAATAAGAACACTAAACATGAGCAGTGCGTGAACACGAAATATAATCAATACCCAATATACACGATGAGATACATGTACAAGAGTACTCGCTGAACACGGTAGAAGATAACATCTCCTAACGGGATCCATGTAGTACAAGTCCGTGAAATTACTATGTCGAAATCAAGTATACAATTCTAGAACATGCATATATACAATATTATGAATTAAAAACTATCAGAGAAATGTATTCGCCTGAAGTCCTGAGTAAGGTGTGTCTCTCGATGCACAAGCTGGTGTCACACAGACCTATATGTGGTATATTGCATCAATACAAGATTCAAGAATGAAAATTAATTAAGTTGATACAATTCTAGGTCAATAAACCATTTCTAGGTCAAACCGATAAAATCTATGTTGCAAGTGTCTAACACTAAGTCACTAAGTTAATACACTATAAAACTAAGCTATACAAGCTAATCTAAGATACTAAAAGGCACTCAAAAAGCCGTATCCTAAGATACGCAAGTTTTTGCATATGAAAATAGTATTTTAGATATATATATATGAGTCAATAATCATAACACTATAACAAAACAAATGAAATAGGATACCTTGGCCTTGCACCAATGCGTATCGCACCTATCTCGATTCCCAAACTCAATACCTTGGGTATCGACCAAATACCTTGGTATTACCTTGCTATCCCAAGGTAATCCAAAAGCTCTACATAATAGATAATACACACATATATATATATATATATATATATATATATATATATATATATATATATATATATATATATATAAAACCCTAAACCAAAATACTAACTATAAGCTAATCACAAATATATAAAATACCTCAAGTACTAATATACTAATATAAGCTAATCAATATAATATATATAGCAATACTATTATAAAACTAACTATAATACCATACATATCTAGCTAACTATATCTAATACTTATTATCTACATATATACTATTGATACCAACTACTTAACTATTAACCAAAACCTTCAACTAACTGCTACCAACTAACTACCCATAACCAATACCTTGGTAACTCAAACTAAATCAATTATAAGCTAACTACCCATATACTAAATAGACTAATACCTTGGTCTGAAACTATATTGAAACATGGATACACTGATACCTGGTGTTGCTGTGCATATCCTGCACTGTGCAGATACCGTACAGTGCACTGACTGTTGGTCACTCGAGCAGTTGTCACACTGCTGAACAGTGAACTGTATGCCTCCAGCTTGCTGTAACCTCTTCACTGGGCAATTGGCTATTATTTCTCTTGCACTACAGCTGAGTTAACTTGCTGTCTAGGGATACTGTATTGCTGCAGACCCCCTTTACGCATACTCCCTGCTGTTGTGTATACTGCTCGACTGCACCCAGCAGGAGCTGTTACTTCTACTGCTCAGTTCCTTTTTACTACAGCCTTCGACTAGCTACTACAGTGCCTCTCATCCCAAGTTGCTGTCTCTCTTCATGCTGCACACTGAACACTGTGGGGACTGCACGAGTCTCTCTTCACTCACTTGCTGTATCTGCCTGAGTCCCATCACACCCACACACAAACACAAATGCTCATACACTTATACACATCTATATACACTGCAATATATATATATATATATATATATATATATATATATATATATATATATATATATATATATATATATATCCACACATATACGTATATACATATAAACACTCACACACACATAGATAACTAGAGATATATATATGTACATATATACACACATATAAATATATGTATCAAGGTCCCTCAACCTATATATATATATATATATATATATATATATATATATATATATATATATATATATATATATATACTCACACATATACTCAAACACACACATAAACTCATATTAACACAAATACACATATATATACAAAAACACATATATATAGACATATAGAGATATATATATATATATATATATATATATATAAATATATACACTATTATATACATATATATATATTACATAAATATCATATAGATATATAAATACAAATGTACGTATAGAAATGAGAGCAAAACACCAAACAGTTGGAGTGCACCGCACCCGTATCACACTAACTCTATAATATGCTTGCGATACGGCTCCAACACACAACCAAACACATCCCGGAGGACACGAGTAAGTCTAATACACTAAATATGAGCAATACGTATAGTAATTAGATTAACTACGTGTCTGTGTCATAATATGATATGCATAATGCCCTGTGTCGGAGAAACATCCCAAAAATTAACTCGTTTCGTCAAATTGACGAGATATGGCCTACACGTACCCAATTGTGGACACGATACTAGTCATAAACAAACAATCATATATCAATTTGATCTATTAGACCAATTAAAAATACCATATGGGCCAATCTCGGAATTCCCCAAACAATGATACCAAATTGCACATAACTTCCACCGTATGTCTCCGATGAACCTAAAATAAATTTCTATAGGTAGCTTATGTATGTGGGTTATTTTCTCATGGTTAAATCTCAGATTTAGAGTCTACTAGAAGGAAAAAAACTGAAATGTACATATTGGGAGATGGATTTCCAATGAAAAGTCTCCAAATAAAAAATAGCTCCTCTTCTTGTAGATCTTGGCCTCCTCCTTCATGCTCCTTTCTTTATTCTTTTAGATCCTTGTTGTAGAAGCCTCCAATGAAGAATAGGGTAGGAATTTATGAAGAATTGGTTGAGAATTGATGAGGGAATGAAGAAAATGGAAAGAGGGAAGAACTAGATCTAATGGAATTGAAAATTGTGAAGTAAAATAATTTCTCTCTCCTCCTAGTATGTGACCGGCCATATACCCCTCTCTATGCTAGTATAAAATAATCAAATTATCCCTTGGGGCCTCTCACGAAGAAACTAATTAGGGAGGGAAGGTTTTAGTCTAATGGTTTCACTAATTAATACAACCTCCTAATCTATGGACCTAATTCATGGGCTCAAACTAAACTCATATGAAACGTTGGGTTCATGCATCTAATTAAATAGGTTACGTCCTGTTACGCCCCAGTCCCAAAAATACGTAGGACTAGGACACGTAAGCATGCTAGCCGCATGGATATGGCAACTCCAAGTAATATGAATATCAAATCCACAAGTGGTATAAATCAATCACAAGTCACAGGGTATAATCTAAATTTCATCCACAGAAAATCAATATAAATAAATAACCAGTATCTATGAAACTAGATATCAATATAAGTATCTAAGGATGATAGTTAGATGGAAACAAATCTACTACCAACTCGAATGTAAAGGTACAACACAATAAATACAATATAAGAATACCAGCTAATGACCACGGGCTCGAAGAGAAGACATCCTCGAAACATATGTAACCATTCAAATCTGCACTTCTGCAAATACTCAAGAACAGCTACACCTGAAAAGGGACCAGGCCCTCAGAGGGACGTATCAAGATATGTAGAAGCAAGCCAATTTGAATACAGTAAACATGCATAATGTTTAAAAATAAATAAGTACGCTGAACAAGATAATCTATATGAATGCAAATGAGGACAACTTTTGTACGTATGGGCAAGGGTAGGCTACTCGATCTAATCTCACAACTCACACACACGTCCATGAACATCATCAGCCGACATACCGCAGGGGTAGGACCCTCGTGACTCCATCAATCGACATACCGCGGGGGTAGCGACCATCGGACACGACCACCATAGTGCGTGCTAGTTACTACGGTGTTACCAGAGTGGTTAAAGCCCATACGCCTACTGATTGTCCTCTATGATACTAAGTGTCAAGTGTGTGTCAACATATCTAATATATAGTAATGACTGAAAGAAGCTACACATGCAACAAATATACATAAATGCAATAAATATACAAAAATATACTAAGCATGCAAAATACTGTAAGCAATTTGGCAAGGTATCTTGCCTGGCAAGAAAGCTGCGAAAATATAATGTCCCGATTTCAACACCAAGAGTCAGAAGCTACGGCCTCAGAATGAACATCCCCAGATGCTGAAATAAATATCACCAACATTCCCAGAATAAGCAAAATACCTAAAAAGCACTTCCCTTTCGTCCAATTTGGACACAGGGACAAAACGGTAATTTCGGATAAAAGTGGAGTCCACGTATGGCCCACTCTGCACCAAAAAATGTGACAAGGGTAACAGTCTCTAAATGGGACAAATTATAGGTCAAACAAACTCTAGATGTCAATACGAACCCAACGGTATGTCCAAATGTGGATTTCGATGGGCCGAACACAAATTTGCCCAAAAGGTCAACCGTAGGGTCCGCCAATTGGCGACTTGGTCAACTGTTACAGAATTGCGTGAAAATTGGGTCACAGGACCAGCTTGTTACCATGAGTCCAGTGGCACAAATTTTGTCGCAATCTGACGAGCATGCACAAAATGCGCGCGACTTTCACAAAAGTTACGACACGGGGTTTGTCCGCGGATACGGGCTGATTTCGGCGCGCACACGCGTCCGAATCAGTTTTTATGAACTCTCACGTGTCCGATTACGCTGCGTACACCATTTGGTATACTTGGTACATGGCGGGGCGGTCCCGTTTGGCGTAGCGCGCTCTGTTTCATAACTTTTGGAAATCTAGAAAAAGTGTGTTTACGGAGTTTTCCAACTGAATTAATTCTGTCTACAGCAGTTAATAATCTAGGATTATTTAACAAAAATTAAACTAGGTCAAGTGGTCTATGCATATCAAAAAGAATCATCAAATTTGGATCTCTGTGTTGGGAGATACGAATCCGGGAACATGGGTGATCATCGTAGTTTTCTGCGATCCCAGAAATTAGTCTATTTCCGCCAACCTTGGCGCTATTTTTGCCTATGGTTACGCATTGTTCGAGGTCTACTATCACACAGATATGGAAGAAGGTTAAGGGGTGAGCATACCGGTAAAGACGGGGTGGCGTTTGGTCGAGCGAGACGACAAAAAATAACTCTGGAACACAGGTACCTTACTGCTGAATTCTGCAGTGCGCGGGGTGCACGGGGTCGCGGTCGTCGGGATTGGTTTGGACAGCCTGGCGGGGTTCTCCGGCTGCGGTGGTGGCGCTCCTTAAGTCTATATGGGAAGAGGGAGAGTTTGGATGATCTAGGATTAGGGTTTTAGTTAAAAATAAGTGATATATATATATATATATAGATATATAAGAGAGAAAAGGGGGGAACCCGTTAACGCGGCCAAGGGGGGGTTTGTGCTTAGTTGCACGGAGTGGGTGTTTTGCTAATTGTTAAGGGTGGCGTTTATGGACTGCTGTGAGCAGCAAAAAGGTTTTCTTGGATTTGCTACAATGGACGGTTGGTGTTGTGTGGGTAGGAGTGGGTTGGTCGTATAGTTAATAGTGGGTTTTTTTATCTTTTCTTTTCTTTTATTCTTTCTTTTTCTTTTATAAATATATATGTATATATATATATATTTATATATACATATATACACATAAAAAAATCTAGAATTTGTATTAATGCACACCATTAAGCTAGCAACTGCTCAAGGGGTCTCCTACATGAAATAAATTCAAAAAAAATTCTAATGGCCCCATAAATCTCCTAAGTACACGAACACCTAAAATAAAAATTAATAAAATCTATTTCTCCTAATTAGCCACTAATTACTACAATTAAATTAATAATTAATAAAAAAGGCCATATACGGTTTCTAGGAATAGGGGTTTTACATTCTACCCAACTTATAAAAATTTCGTCCTCGAAATTAAAATTAAGCCACGGTAGAAAGTCAAGGATGGTATAAGATTTGCATTGTTTAAAATGCAACGACAGGTTTAAAGGGGTGGGCGATGTTGCACGTTGCACATCCAAAAAAATCATAGGAAAATCCACATGAGCGAAAAATAGGTTTCTTCATGTGTCATGTCCAATGGTGTGGACACCTAAATGCTCTTTTGCATAAAAGCGCCTAACAATTAGAAAATTGCACAAAGATGAGAATTGGATGATGGGCACGTCTAGGATAAGGGTATGGAATTTTTAGGAAGACAGTGGCTAGTGTAGTGCTTCAATTATCGAAGCACGGTAAGGTGTGCTAAGTGATATAATTATTGCAAAATTAAATAAAAAAAGAATACCGTGTTCTATTTCTACTGGATTCAATCTAGCCTTAGTCTCACTACCTAAGCCAAGTAGGTCCAATTTTGAGTGAGGTTTTACAATCTACCCACTTAAAATTTACCCATCTATCACCTAAGGCTATACATCTAGGAAAACTATTCCTCAAATTATTTAATCATGTTATTCAATCCTCAAAGTTTTTAACACCAAACATATCACCTACTATATGCCCTTAATCAATTATAAAGGAGAGTCACTAAGTCATGTGATTAGCCTTATGGGGTATATCTAGTACTATCAGTGTCAACTTATACCAGCACAAGGTTTCGTCTTTCCGAAATAAGGGAAGACGGCGAGCAATAATAAAGAACTCAAGGTGAAGGTGATAGAATACAAGTACGAGGTTCAAAGAAATTAAAGAATTCGAAAAGGGAGTTGTCAGGCAATTGTGGATTGAAATCCTATTTTGGTAATTTTTTATTTACATGCTCGTATCAGTACAGTTATGTAATCGATACGATATGTCAGACATGTCTAGGGGCAAGTATATTCGTCTACTACCATATATCTCAATCCAAGTAGAGTAGTCATGCGAAGAGCTAACCAAGCGTACTAAGGTTAGCGAAACCTTAATACACCGATTCTGATTAGCCAATTGTATCATTGTGTGCACCCAATAATACATATGTCATGAGCAAGCTCGATAAAAGAATACGCTTACAAAAACTAGGCTACAATAGCAGCATAAGTCAAGGTAGTACAGCAAATATAAATACGCTGAATTATGATGAAAGAAGGCACATAACAATTCAAGTTCACAAAAGATAAGACTCCATAATCTCTACAGTTGTCATACTAATTCCTTATCTAAGTCGATAGTCGACAAAGTAGGGGTATAGCCTCTAAGTTCTACAGTCTGAAAAAAAACACTGTCGTCCTAAGCTAGCATAGAGTTAATGTTGTTCAATTATACTTCATTAATAGGTCAAAAGGCTATGTGATACTATGTTGTGAGGTATACTACCCAACTTATAACAATAAACTAGTACTGTAATTGTCTTAAGGATACTGTAGAAACTCCTGTTAAGGTCTACGAGAAGGGGTCTTGGTACTTATTAGGGTATCCTCTTTCATTACATAGGTTATGGTCGTCCTAAGTCTTAGTCATAGCGCTTATAGAGCAAGTGTCAATAGTAAGAATGGAAAGTTACTGGCCTTCAAGGGGAAAGGGGATATAACTCGTATCGAGGTGGGGGTACATGTTACGCAATTTAAAACTAAGGGATAAGCACCAGGTCTCAATCTACAAGAATAGCTTAAACCATTAAGTTCTAACTACTAAGCACACAATTTCAAACTTTAAACATTAACCACTATAATCCCAGCAACTATATGTCCTTAACACAGAATAAATCACCTGGCCTACAATCAGAAGTGTAAGATGGCACGAGTTGAAAGATGAAGAGTAGAAGAACAAAATTTAGTCGTCGCGCAATTAGCGAGCGCTAAGGGTTCAGAAGAACAAGTCATAAAACTAAAATGGGAAGACTCTGGATAATGTCATGGTTTCCTAAGGGAAGATGCTATGCTAATCTCTTTGTTTGAGGTATGTTCAAGGAAAATGTTATATTCATTCGCTTTGGCCTCCTAGGTGCTGTCTACTAATAATAAGACAATGATCTAAGTTTATAGTTCTCCAATACTATCTAACTATGAAGGTTTGGTTCAGTCCTAATATTTAATTTTGGTTTTCTATTGGTTCCTCAATACTAGGGTCAAACATTATGGTAAAACTTCTAACTAACTCTAGTAGCGTCTATACTACTCACAAGTCCTCATAATACATCAAGGGGTAATGGTAAACCAATCTATAGATAAAAAATTCTAGGATTCACTAGATATTCTAAACTTAATGGTGTGTCAACACTCTAGTTGTACTCTTAATAGGAAGGTTACCTTACTTATCATCTAACAACATGGACTTCTATATTCTACGAGGGGGCTATACTCAAGGAACTCATTAGGGAAGCACATGAATCAAGCATGATATAATTATTCAAATAGAATGGACTGGAAGGAGAGCGAATCATAGTCAATTGTGGATGAGATCCTATACTCTATTCCTAGGTGCAGGCTTGTTCGGTACAATAATGTAACCGAGACAATATGCTCTCGACCTGCATGGGCCACCACAAAAACATGTCACGCCCCAGTGCCAAAAATACGTAGGACTAGGACATGTAAGCATGCCAGCCGCATTGATATGACAACTGCAATATATGAAAACCATAACCCATACGTACGTTGTAATATGAATATCAAATCCACAAGTGGTATAAATCTATCATAAGTCACAGGGTATAATCTAAATCTCATCCACAGAAAATCAATATAAATAAATAACCAGTATTCATGAAACTAGATCTCAATATAAGTATCTAAGGATGATAGTTGGATGGAAACAAATACACTACCAACTCGAATGTAAAGGTACAACACAATAAACACAATATAAGAATACCAGCTAACGACCACGGGCTCGAAGAGAAGACATCCTCGAAACATATGTAACCATTCAAATCTGCGCTCCTGTAAATACTCAAGAACAGATACACCTGAAAAGGGACCAGGTCCTCAGAGGGACGTAACAAGATACATAGAAGCAAGCCAATTTGAATACAGTAAACACGCATAATGTTTAAAAATAAATAAGTACGCTGTACAAGATAATCTATATGAATGCAAATGAGGACAACTTTTCGACGTATGGGCAAGGGTAGGCTACTCGATCAAATCTCACAACTCACACACACGTCCATGAACATCATCAGCCGACATACCGCGGGGGTAGCGACCCTCGTGACTCCATCAATCGATATACCGTGGGGGTAGCGACCATCGGACAAGACCACCATAGTGCATGCTAGTTACTACGGTATTACCAGAGTGGTTAAAGCCCATACGCCTACTGATTGTCCTCTATGATACTAAGTGTCAAGTGTGTGTCACAATATCTAATATATAGTAATGACTGAAAGAAGCTACACATGCAACAAATATACAGAAATGCAATAAATATACAAAAATATACTAAGCATGCAAAATACTGTAAGCAATTTGGCAAGGTATCTTGCCTGGCAAGAAAGCTGCAAAAATATAATGTTCCGATGTCAACACCAAGAGTCAGAAGCTACGGCCTCAGAATGAACGTCCTCAGATGCTGAAATAAATATAACCAACATTCCCAGAATAAGCAAAATAGCTAAAAAGTAGCTCCCTTTCGTCCAATTTGGACACAGGGGTAAAACGATAATTTTCGATAAAAGTGGAGTCCACGTGTGGCCCACTTTGCACCGAAAAATGTGCCAAGGGTAACAGTCTCTAAATGGGACAAATTATAGGTCAAACAAACTCTAGATGTCAATACGAACCCAACGGTATGTCCAAATGTGCATTTCGATGGGCCGAACACAAATTCGCCCAAAAAGTCAACCGTGGGGCCCACATATTGGCGACTTGGTCAACTGTCGCAAAATTGCATGAAAATTGTGTCACAGGACTAGCGTGTTACCACGAGTCCAGTGGCGCAAGTTTCGTCGCTATCTGACGAGCGTGCATAAATTGCGCATGACTTTCACAAAAGTTGCGAAACGGGGTTTGTCTGCGGATACGGGCTGATTCTGGCGCGCACACGCGTCCGAATCAGTTTCCGCGAACTCTCACATGCGCGCACCATTTGGTACACTTGGTACATGGCGGGGCGGTCCCGTTTGGCGGGGCGTGCTCCGTTTCACAACTATTAGAAATCTAGAAAAAGTGTGTTTATGGGGTTTTCCAACTGATTTAATTCTGTCTACAGCAGTTAATAATCTAGGGTTATTTAACAGAAATTAAACTAGGTCAAGTGGTCTACGCATACCAAAAAGAAACATCGAATTTGGATCTCTGTGGTGGGAGATACGAATCCGGGAACATGGGTGATCACCGCAGTTTTCTGCGATCCCAGAAATTGGTCTATTTCCGCCAAATTTGGCGCTATTTTTGCCTATGGTTACGCGTTGTTTGAGGTATACTATTACACAGATATAAAAAAGGGTTAAGGGGTGAGCATACCGGTGAAGACGGGATGGCGTTTGGTCGAGCGAGCTAACAGCTGAATTCTCTATTGCGCGGGGTGCACGGGGTCGCGGTCGTCGGGATTGGTTTGGACGGCCTGGCGAGGTTCTCCGGCTGCGGTGGCGGCGCTCCTTAAGTCTAGATGGGAAGAGGGAGAGTTTGGATGATCTAGGATTAGGGTTTTAGTTAAAAATAAGTGATATATATATAGATATATAAGAGAGAAAGGGGGAACCCGTTAACGCGGCCAAGGGGGGGGGTTCTGTGCTTAGTTGCACGGAGTGAGTGTTTTGCTAATTGCTAAGGGTGGCGTTTATGGGCTGCTGTGAGCAGCAAAAGGGTTTGCTTGGATTTGCAACAATTGGCGGTTGGTGTTGTGTGGGTAGTAGTGGGTTGGTAGTATAGTTAATAGTGGGTTTTTTTTTTTTTTAATCTTTTCTTTTCTTTTATTCTTTCTTTTTCTTTTATATATATATATATATATACACATAGAAAAATCTAGAATTTGTATTAATGCACACCATTAAGCTAGCAACTGCTCAAGAGGTCTCCAACATGAAATAAATTCGAAAAAATTTCAAATGGCCCCATAAATCTCCTAAGTGCACGAACACCTAAAATAAAAATTAATAAAAATCTATTTCTCCTAATTAGTCACTAATTACTATAATTAAATTAATAATTAATTAAAAAGGCCATATACGGTTTCTAGGAATAGGGGTTTTACACGTCCACTACACAAGTCTAAAATAAATCTACAACTAACAATCAATAAATAATACAATAATTAGATAATCATACATGCATAATATTAAAATACAAATAATCCTAAATTTAAAATATCCATTTCAATTACCAAACTACTCTTGAATGAAAATGTGAGGGTGACAAGAAACAACCCGCCAACCTGTTGGAATGATGTTTTATAATTAATTGTTGGGGGCTTATTTTCTTGTGGGACACGGCCCACGGCAGTCCGCACGATTTAATTTTCACATCAATTAATTTACACAGTCCCACAATATGTGGGTATTAAACCTCTTTAATTTTTTTTTTTCTCTCTCAATCTATAGGTGACTCCCTAGCACCTCTATATGACCACAACGATAAACAAATAATCCTCTCTCTCTCTCTCTCTCTCTCTCTCTCTCTTTATATTGCATTGTCATGTATGCATACATAGAAAATAAACCATAATTCATGACAGATTTTCTTATTTCAAAAATCAAAAAATCAATATGATTGAGGTTTTGACTAAGATAACAAAATACGATTAAATTCTCGTACTTGCTATTCCATGTATAAGAGCATCCACAGTGGAAGAATTTTTAGTGCTACATTTTAATTTTAGTTAAATTTTGTAGCATTTGAATGCTGCAGTAGACACTTATGAATACTTAAAATTTGCTAGAAAGTTACGAAATACTCCAGATTTAAAACGTGTCATAATTTTTTCATATTAATTGATGGGCCAACCAAAAATAACCAACATAAAAGAAAAAAGAAGGAAAAAGAGAGAAAAATATTTACCATATACGGAAGAAAAATAAAGAGAAAAAAGAGGAAGAAAAAGAAGAAGATTAATTTGAAGTATTTATTTGGAGTATAACATTATGTGTTAATATTATAAAAATACTCTAAAAATAATAATTTATACAACTTTTAACAATTTAGAATACGTGTTTGAAGTGTTTCACTATGAATACTCAAACCTTACCTGATCAAGTGACGGGGCTGTGCACAAACCCGACGCCTCTGTCATGCTAAAACTCACTCCCTTTACCCCTCTTACTGCATGAGGAGCAACATTGGTAGAGCTTAGAGAGAGAAATGGCAGGATGCACAACGAAATTATTTAACTACTTCTAAAATCAACTTTTTTATCCCTATAATCATTCTTGGACTGATATTATCATTCTTAAAAATGCAGTCTTTTCATGGACATTATCAGAACCGACTCTGAGTTCATGGAAGTCCTAGACAAATTTTCAAAATAAAATACCATCAAAAATTAAAATAAAAGTAAATTTAGAAAAAAAATTACCATCAAAAATTGAATATAGGAACTCTTCTATGCAAATCTAACATAACAACCACCACACTAAAATTATTCTGTGTTAAGAAAGACCAACGGTACATATTAGTTCTATTTTAAATACAAAATTATTTTTTTTATTATTATTATTATTATTATTATTATTATTATTATTATATTATATATATATATATATATATATATATATATATATATATGTGTGTGTGTGTGTGTGTGTGTGTGTGTGTGTGTGTGTGAGATTAACTGATTTTTTGGATTTTTTTTGTCCATGAGTTCTGGACAGTCGTCCTCATGAACCAGAACCGGCCTGGACATCATGCAGGACATCATGCATACAACACACGGGGGCACTGCGAACCTTCCAAGTTCCAATTATTTGTCTAAAAAAAGATCAATGCATATGCCAAAAAATCTTTGATATTATCTTTTGATATATAATTCACACCAACCTCATCTCACAACCACCCTACATCGATCCAAATTTCGTGGATCAATTGTACAAAAACTACCAAATTCTTCCTTACCTCTACAGATACTTATCAATTTGTAGCAAAACAGATTTTAGACATTTATATAGTGAGACCAAGTTGGCAACCATTAATTAGCTCAAATTCTTCGATCAGTACAGCTTAAAATTAAGAATGAGTTATCTAATCTTCTTCTTCCTTCTCTTCTCCCTTCCTCAAGTGTTTGGTGGCCTCCAAGTTGACTTCTACAAATCATCTTGCCCGGATGCAGAGGCCACTATCCATTTTGTGGTTCGACCGCACATGGAAAAGGACCTGTCCGTCACTGCAGCATTGCTCCGCCTGCATTTCCATGATTGTTTTGTCAGAGTAAGCTTATATATAATTTGTAACTTATTGCATATGCATGCATGCACGTTGTAAGTGTGTGATATTTATATAGTGAGACCATGTTGTTAGATAACTCAAACTTTTACTTACTATATGAGTTTATTTTTAAAGTTTTTTTTATCTATTCCTAATGATTTTGTTATGGTTTGAAAATTTTACTTTTCTAACGGTTAAAAGTGTTGAAAATGTTTACTTTTCCAACGATTTTTAGCGTTGGCAAAATTTGTGTTCCTAATGGTAAAAAACCATTGGTAAAATTATATTTCCAACGGTTTTTGAGTGTTGATAAAATTTGTGTTTCTAATGTTAAAAAATCGTTGGAAAATTTTATCACACCAAATCACCAATGGTAAAAGACCATTAGAATTTTTTTTTCTAACGCTTATAGTCGCTAGGTTATGATTATTTTGATGTAGTACTCATCACTCACAACAATAAAGTCCCCTATATACGTTGAGACGACCGTTGTAGTGTTCTCACTTTGCTTCCCTTGTCCTTCTTCCCTTTCTTTCAAGCGAAACAGTTCCACTTGATATGGTCATTCTTGCCAATGGTAACATTTGGAGTACTGGTACTGAATCTTTGACTTTCCTCTTCTCTTATCGCTGTAACTGTCCGGACCCTTACTTTTACTCCTGCTTCGACTCTTTAAAACAAGTGCCTCTAAATGAGATATAAATAAAGTTTCTTAAGAATTTCTCTATATCTCTTTATTCAATAACCCGCTCTTGGCAAACTCCCGACTAACCAAGCCTTTTGGAGTATAAGCGAAGTACACAACAACCATACTTCTTCTACCTCGTCCTTGAACTTTACTTCCATAGAGGATAACTAGTCCACCACGTCCTGGAAGTCACTCAAGTGATCCGTAATGGATGAACTATCTTTATACCTAAGATTCATCATTTGTCGGCTCATAAATAATTTGTTTGCCCCATTCTTCTTAGCAAATAAGGATTCCAGTTTCTTCCACAACGTATGTACGTGCTATATATTGGCAATATGATTATACACATTCACGTCTATGAATTGACTTATATACCTATGTAAAATACACACACACACACACACACACACACACACACACATATATATATATATATATATATATATATATATATATATATATATATATATATATATATATATATATAAATCCTTATCAAATTTTTTACTGGCTTCTCGAAAGCAAATACTGAAAGATGCATCTTCTTGACGAACAATAAAGCCTTCATCTTGTTTTGCAAATAATGATAGTTGGAATCATTCAGGCTTATCAAATGCACTGGCTTTACATTCATCTCTTCTCCTTGGTTTGGCTGTCAACTCCTAACACCTAGCAACCTATGCCCCAATTCCACTCTATTGGAAATGGATACGAAAAATCGTACGTTCCCTCAGCCAAGAGAACATGGTGAGAACTTGTAAAACCACAATTCAAATTTTCAAAGATTTTGGTAAGATATTATTAAATAAATCATAATTATTGATAAAAATCAAAATAAATAAATAACTATGTGTATATATAAATATAAATAAAAATAGATAATATTTAAGTTTGAGCAAAAATATATATAGAAAAGGAAAATAAATATGGATCTATATAAATACTCAAATCATACATGACTCAAATGTAGGTTTTTGACATATCTATATTTAATACAAAATATATAAAATATTGAAAGGAAAACCCTTCACCACCATACTTAGTTATTGATATAAACAAATTTAACCAAAAGAAGCAATCTAATTCGTAATATATATATATATATATATATATATATATATATATATATATATATATATATATATATATATATATATATATAATTGACGCGTAAAGATACAGCTCAGGGGCTGGAGAAGTCCTACAACTTCGACATCTTGGCACAGCTGGCCAATACTCCAGCGAAGTTGTCACTATTCGAGCTTATCCGACTCTCCAAAGACACTCAGATTGTTCTAAGTGAGGTATTGCAGAATTTTGACACCTACCTGGCACATGTTAAGCCGCCAACTGTGAATCATGTCGCATACCCTGACTACAAAAATGCAATAGAGGCGATAACCAATATCACATTCTCACATGCTAAAAAAATAATAGGCATGAACTTCCTTTGTATTACACAGGGTATATTGGCGCCATCAAGGTGGACCGGATGCACATTGACCCAGTTTCGTCAATCAACATCATCCCACGGAGTCTGCTTCAGACCTTGGGCATCCCGATACATCGCTTGGCTGCAACCAATAATGCCATCAGTAGCTTCAACGTAGGAAGGAGCTACCCTCTGGGCAAGATTTGCTTGAAATGTCAGATCGACGATTTAAAAACAAAGGTCATATGCTACTTCATAGACATAGACGTATCCTACAACGTCCTATTGGGACGTCCGTGGATACACCAGTACGTAATCAAACCGTTAAACCTTCACCAGTACTTGAAGTACGTGGACGATCATGGCATCGTCAAGAAAAAATTTGCCGACGTGGATCCATTCAAAGGGGTTGAGGCCAATTACTCTGACTCGATCCTTTACAAGCAAGTCCACCAAGATGATGGTGGCAATAATGCCGACGATGAGGCAGAGACTGGGACAACATCGAACGAGCCCTTGAGAGTCTATCTCAAAGCACACGATCCCGACACAACCCCTCCCCTCATGGTGAAACTGTCATGACCTACATCCAATATAGGGGCACGAGTACGTGGGTACGTCCAGCCTACCCGTAGTATCGGCGGTAGAACGATGTCTAGGTCAATAATACTATCTAAATATCTCACACTTGCTTACTAAGGTATAACCTTTCGCTCGTCGTACAATATACCGGTCAAGATACCTCAACTTTCAAATAGAGGACAATATAATAATATGATAATGGATTAGAGCGAAGTACAACCCAATAGCAGTTCCAATAATTGACAAAAACTATGAGATAGTAATAACAATGAATGTAAATGATAAAAATAATGAAACTAGTAAATATCATGAGAAGAAGCACCATGGTTAATAATAGAAATAAACTGAGAACAATATGGTGAGGAACATCAATGTAATAAACTGGAATAAAAAAAATAATATAGTAAATAAGTGCCTTAAAATATTAGTAAGATAATGTGATCGGCTTGGACCTAGCATAGGCTATATATAAATGGTGAGCTAGTGTGATAACATGTGAGTAGTATGATCTGCTAGCAATCACGGGCTACACTAAATCACGGGCTATAAGGTATGATCACATATCCACTAATACTTTTCCAACCCCGACTAGTACACATATCCAAATTATGACACGTTATAACACGTATATTATGATGCACGGTGTATAATAGCATGCACTATGATCACGGTCTATATAATCATGAAGATATTACGATAATCCTTAAGTAATCGAGTAATCATGAAGCACGACACGATGATCACTGAGTAATCACAACAATAATATATCATGACCAAGATCCATGTATACCAATCCGTGTAACCTTCGTGTAATGAATCAATTATCTTAATACTAAATACCTGAAACATAGAGACTATCAAATAAGAAAACTATTAGAGAATGTACTCGCTTGTGGTCCTGAGCAACAAGTATGACTCGATATCCGATATGGTGTCATACAAACCCATATATAAAATATTAAGTCAAAACAGTATTTTGGAAATATAAACATGCTAAACTAGCTTGAAACTAAGTCTCTAGGTCAACATTAGGTTAAACCAGGTTAAACTAAGTATTCTAGATCAATACCTTGTTAAGCCAAGTTATACTACCTATTACTAGGTATACTAGCTAATATAGACTATGCTAGCTAATATATTATACCATGTGTCACGACCCGCACCCGGTATAACGCTGGGTACGTCCAGCCTACGCCGCAGCATCGGCGGTAGAACGCTGTCTAGGTCACAGTGATTCTATATAACTAAATACCTGTCAATGATATACATCTCACAATAATCTCAATCACCACAACTATAAGGCACGATAAAAGATAAAAGGAAATGACATAGTTAAACACCATGTCTCAACGAAAAATAACTCTCAGTCTAGCTGTTCAACCCAAGTCTTCCAATTAAACTTAACATGAGTCTAAACATAAACTGAAATAACCTCCATGAGTCTTAAAAGCATCATAAATACTATCTAGAAAGCTGCAGGTAAAGTCTCATCTAGAGGTGTAGTCTCCTCTATGATCTCTGGTGCGTAGTCTGCATCTATACTTGGTTCGTAGTGCGTGGTACAGAAATCCTCAAGGTTCTCTGGAAAAAATATCCAGTCAGGATTGGAACGAAATACACCTCTAACAGCAGTTTCACATATATTGATAAAAACTATAACACAGTATAAAAAAATACAAGATAGATAAAAATAACTGACAATAAAAGATACTGGAATAAAGGAAATGCTAGAATAAAGTACTGGAAAATCATCATCAATATGCATATAGAAAGGAATAGAACTACAAGTGTACGCAAGAACAAAGAACTGGTATTTAAGTGTGTATAAGAACAACAACTAGAACAAGTGGAAATACAAGATCAATCTACCAAGATACATGTCAAGAATCATCTAAGTGTGTGAAACATCAGTATATCATGTGATCGGCTTGGGTCCGATCAGGCTTGTTACATATGATTAGCTATGATTCATGTAAGGTTAGGCTAACCATCCGGATTGCTATGATGCGAGCAATTGTCAGGCTAATTACATATAACAGCTATGAGGCATGTAATGGTCAGGCTGCACTGACGTGAGGTGTGGGTGAGCTATGATGCATGTAAGGTTGGGTATGATCACATAAGCTACTAACATTTCCCTATTTTCCCCAGCTAGCACGATGGATCCCAATCACGACTCCTCATGACAGGTGTCAATGATACCAACTCGTGTAAAGAACAGTGTCAGAGTCATGTATGCTATACAACATGAATTATAGAGATATTTAACATAATGGAAACTGTGAGAGAATGTACTCGCCTGAGGTCCTTAGCTGGAATACCACTGTCCGGGTTCCGAAGTATCATCTGTGCGATCACACAATCCTATAGACATATCACATAATACAGTATTTCATCAGACATTGCTCTAGCAACAATCAACATAATGATCTCAACATGCTACGCTAGTGGGTCACCGGTCGATGTGCCTACCGGGTATCCGTGGTCATATTCAAGATATCTAGTGCATATACTACATAGTACTTACTATGGCTAATGTATCTTATAGTACTAATTAATTTCACAATTAATAGATATTCTTACGTTTATACTTAATTCAATTCATACGATACACACATATATATTATCAAGGAAGTATTATTATGATTAAGAATTATACGGTTCGTATGTATATACATAAGTATTCACTAGTTACCATTACAATACGTGTTTATATAATATATAGATATACTAGCAAGGCTTATACCATGTGTATACACAATAGCATATATATATATATATATATATATTAGGGATACCTAAAATACATATATACGAGTACGTATATACATCTTAGTTGAGCACAATGTCCACATACCTCTACATGTATATGTGTACATACGTGCATGTACTGATACCTACGCATACTAACGCATGATCTACGGATGTGTAAGTATTCGAGTATAGGCTTATGTCGAACCTGCGTACGAAAATGAGACGATGATGATGACGATGACGACTATGAGGCGATGGTCACGAACAGGGAAGGCCGATCGAGTGCAGGGTCTTTCGTCGAACTCCGGTAGGCAGCGTCGTCGAACAGTCTGTCGACGAGCAGTCAGTCAGCGCGGGAACTCTCGGTCGGCAGCATCGTCGATCAGTCGGTCAGCGCGGGATTCAGGCTCTCAACAACTGTCGTCGGCTTCAGCGCGGGGGGGGGGGGGTAGTCGAGTCTCGGTCGATGGTCTCCGGTGCTCTCGGTGTAGTCGGTCCGACGGACAGCGGCCTCTGATGCAGCGGAGTCGAGGCGTTCAGCCGGTCGGCTCCAGTCGACGAGGACGGGTCAGGCGTCCGGCGGTCTGCTCGAGTCGACGAGGGCGGGTCAGGCGTTGGCAGTCGATTTAGAAATAGGAAGGGAGGAGTATTGATCGGCTGGGGGTTGGGAAGGAAAAAGGAAAGAGGAAGTAGGTTAATATATATAGTATTATGTAAGGGTTGACCTATGATTGGGTTAACTGGTCAACTCTCTTGGAATTGGCTTCTTATGGAGAGGTTTCAAGGGCCAAGATTTAATGGAATTGAAATGGAAGGCTAGGATGCACTAGTTTCAAGGTTTTTGAGGCCATGGTTTCGAGAAGATTGATGTTGCAATGTCATAGTCTCCAAAATTATGAAAAAAATATACATGAAGGGAAATTGGATTTATTCGCGTGTCGTGTCCATTGGGATGGACACCTTAATACGTTTTTGCATAACAGTGTCCAACCAAAAGGGAAAACTGCACAAAATTAAATTTATTGAGGATTAGATATAATGGGTTGCGACGAATGTTGCGCATCTAAACTGAAGCACAACGAGACATGGTTATGAGTCACACAAGGATCAAGGTAATAGTTTAGCATGTCTAGGACAAGGGTGAGATATCAGTTGGAAGACAAGGCTCGCATAGCGTCCTAATTATCGAAGCAATAATAAATTGCAACAATCAAATAATCATTACCAATTATTTAATATAATTAAATACCGTGCAAATCATTTACACATTAACTACGAAAAGACGAAAATACCCCTAATCCAAAAAGTGGGGGTGACAAGTCTACCCTCCTTAAAGGATTTCGTCCTCAAAATTTAAAAATAACTAGCACAGGAACAAGCAATCAATTAATAAATTATACCTCAAGTCTCGAAGAGATATGGATACCGCTCGCGCATTTCGTCCTCTCTCTCCCATGTTGATTCTCCTGGAGAGTGATTTCTCCATGCAACACGAACCAAGGGAATAGTCTGGTTCCGCAATACCTTTTCTCTACGATCCAAGATCACCACCGGTTGTTCAGGATAGCTGAGTGTCGATCCAACTTCGATCTCCGAGTGATCTAATAGGTGACTAGGATCTGCCATGTACCATCTCAGCTGCGACACGTGTAACACATTATGCACTCCATCTAGAACAGGCGGCAAGTCCAGTCTATAGGCCACTGTACCGACCCTTGCAAGAACGCTGAAGGGTCCGATGTATCGTGGACTGAGCTTTTCCCCTCTGCCGAAATGGATCGTGCCCCGTATCGGAGAAATCCGTAAGAACACTAAATCGCCAACCTAGAACAACGATCTTAATACGCAATCTAAACAAAACAATCACAAGCAAAACAAAACAAATCAAACAATACCTGAAACTCCAGGGGTCTACGGTGGCTATCGGCCCAATGCCGCTGTTTGTCCTGCGCCACTCGTAGTCTGTCTCTGATAAGTTTTACCTTTTCTGCTGCATCCACGACAATTTCTGGTCCTAACAAGGCTCTTTCCCTAACATCATCCTAAGATAAGGGTGTACGACACCTCCGTCCATATAAGGCCTCGAATGGTGACATCTCAATGCTGGCTTGGTAGCTGTTGTTGTAAGCAAACTCCACCAAATGTAGATGATCCTCCCATGAACCTCCGAGATCCAAGACGCAAGTGCATAGCATGTCTTCAAGAGTCTGAATAGTCCTTTCAGACTGCCCGTCTGTTTGAGGGTGATATGCGGTACTGAACTTGAGCTGAGTGCCCAAGCTAGACTGTAGACTCCTCCAGAAATGGGAAGTGAAACGACTATCCCTGTCTGAGACAATGCTCACCGGAACTCCATGCAATCTGAAAATCTGCTGTACATATATTTTCGCTAGCTTCTCCGTCGGTGTACCCACTTTGAAAGGTAAGAAGTGGACTGATTTGGTCAACCTATCCACGATGACCCAAATCGCGTCCTTTCCTCCTGGAGAACGAGAAAGTCCTGAAACGAAGTCCATAGTCACGTGCTCCCACTTCCATTCTGGAATGGATAAAGGTTAAAGCAATCCCCCTGGCCTCTGTCGATCTGCTTTCACTTGTTGGCACACTAAACATCGGGATACGAAGCGTGCTACTTCGTGCTTCATACCATGCCACCATACATGCTTTCTCAAATCTCGATACATCTTGTTGGCTCCGGGATGCATCGAGTACTGACAGCGGTGTGCCTCCTGTAAAACTTCTTCGAGCAGCTCTCTACTTGGCACACACATCCTCGTGCCATATCGTAAGGATCCATCATCCGCAATAGTGAAATCGTCTATCAATCATGTCTGAACTTGTGCTCTAATATTCCTTAGAGCCTCATCATCATACTGTGCGACCCTAATTCTGTCCATCAGCTCTGATTGTATCTGCAGTCCCCATATCTGAATCTCAGCTCCTGGAACTAATACCTCAATTCCCAAGCTCTCAAGATCAGCTAATAAGTGTCTATCCGAAGTTAAGCACATAGCCATTGGGTACCTGCTCAAGGCATCCGCGACTACGTTGGCTTTCCCTGGATGATACTGTAGTGAGATATCGAAGTCTTTCATCAATTCTAACCACCTTCTCTGTCTCATATTCAGCTCCTTCTGTGTAAACACATACTTTAAGCTCTTGTGGTCTGTGAAGATTTCCACACGCTCTCCGTACAGATAGTGCTTCCACAGCTTTAGGGCAAAGATAACTGCCGCTAACTCCAGATCGTGAGTGGGATAGTTCTTTTCATGAGGGCGTAATTGTCTTGAATCATAGGCAATCACTTTCCCGTGTTGTTGAAGAACGCATCCCAACCCTTTTCCTGAAGCGTCACTGTAGATAGTGAATCCACCTGTCCCTGATGGCAACGTCAAAACTGGTGCTGTCATCAATCTCTTCTTCAGCTCATCGAATGCAGCTTGACATTCTTCTGTCCAGACATATTCCACATCTTTCTTGGTCAGCCTAGTCATTGGCTCTGTAATCTTGGAGAAGTCTTGTACAAATCTTCTGTAGTATCCTGCTAGTCCGAGAAAGCTCCTGATTTCAGCAACCGTACTGGGGGTAGCCCAAGACTCCACTGCCTCTATCTTCTTTGGGTTAACTGAAATTTTGTCACTCGTTACCATATGTCCAAGAAATTCAACCTTGTCAAGGAAGAACTCATACTTTGAAAGCTTTTCGTACAATTTCTCTCTCTTGAGAGTTTCTAAGACTATCCTCAGATGCTCTTCATGCTCCTCTGGGGTTCTTAAATATACTAGGATGTCATCAATAAACACCACTACGAACTTGTCAAGGTACTGGTGGAACACCTTATTCATCAAGTTCATAAATACTGCTGGTGCATTGGTTAAACCAAACGGTATTACTGTAAATTCAAACTGGCCATATCTGGTCCGAAAGGCGGTCTTCGGTATGTCTTCTTTCTTCACCTTCACCTGGTGATAGCCTGACCTCAAGTCTATTTTTGAAAACACCTTCGCTCCACTCAATTGATCAAAAAGATCATCTATCCTTGGCAGCGGGTATTTATTTTTGATAGTGAGGTTATTCAGGGCTCTATAATCGATACACATGCATACCGTGCCATCCTTCTTTGGTACAAATAATACCGGTGCTCCCTATGGCGATAAACTGGATCTAATAAAACCTTTGTCTTGCAGCTCCTCTACTTGTTTCTTCAGTTCTACCAACTCGTTGTTGTTAACTCTATAGACATGTTACGAAATAGGCTCTGCTCCTGGTATCAAGTCTATAGAGAACTCAACATCTCTGTCTGGCGGCAAACCTGGCAACTCCTCTGGGAATACGTCCAGGAACTCCACTATAAGTGGATGCGGTAAATCTTCTTCTTCTACCCTGGCTCCACAAAAAGTGCCTCTGCTCCGCTCCTCTGCTCCTCTGGCAATCTCAAACTCTGGCTCTCCTGGTGGTCGAAATACTACTCTTCCTCTATGACAATCTATAGAAGCATGGTGTTTACTCAGCCAGTCAATTCCGAGTACAATATCGTAACCCGAAAGTGGCATAACGAGTAAACTCACGTTTAACTCTCGGCCTTCCAATGACACTATCCGATCCTTGCAACAATCACGGACTAGGATAATGCCTCCTCCTGTCGTGATCTTGCAAGTCCTATCTAATGGTTCCATTTTTAAATGATTCTTAAGGGCAAAAGATACAGATACGAAACTATGGGAAGCGCCAGAATCAAATAATGCAAGTGCTGGAATAGAATCGAGTAAAACTGAACCTGAAATCACGTCTCCGACTGGCTCGGCCTCCTCAGTGGTCATGGCGTAAGCTCGTCCTGGTGGTGCTCCTATCTGCTGCTGATGCTGAGCAAACCTATCCTGTTATGGTGGAAGTGGAGGTCCTCTCTGCTGGCCTCCTGGTACAGTAGGTGCTCTGGCTGGTCCTCTCTGAGCTGTTGTTCCTCCCTAGCGAGTCTGAATAGCTGGGCAGTTCCTCAGCTGATGTGCTGCTGATCCACACGATAAGCAAGTGCCCAACCTTTTTCTGCAGACGTCTCTTGTATGTCCCATCTTTCCTTAATACAAATATGGGGTAGCAAGTTGATTATGCCTCTATGGTTGCCGTTGTTGAGCATGTCCTCGAACTGGTGTCTGTTGCTGGTGTTGCAGCTGGTGTTGTTGTTGGTACGGCCTATGTTGTTATTGTTGGAAGTGTGGACGCTTGGCTGGTTCTGTGTTACCTCCTGTTGCTCCAGACGTGTCGCTTCCTCTCTTGGGCCTGAGGTCGAAGTCGTCTTCGGCAATCTGGGCATCCATCAGAATACCCTCAAATGTAGCAGTACGTCGTCCCGAAGTACGAGATTGATCTCCCTATTTAATCCCTTTCTGAATTTCCGTGCTCTGTCTCCTGGATCTCGAATCATCGATGGTGCAAATCTACTCAATCGACAAAATTCTGCGGCATATTCGTCGACTGACATGCCTCCTTGGACTAAGTCATGGAACTGACTTTCTAATGCTCCCAAGGCTACGACAGGAAAGAATTTCTCCTTGAAGAACTCCTTAAATTCCTCCTAAGTAAGTCCTTCAGCGGTGAGTCTCGGCTCTGTACGATACCACGTCAGTGCGATATCAAACATCTGACTGCCAACGGCCTCCACCTGAAGAATCTCTGGAATCTGCGATAAGCGTAAGTTCCGCTCTATGTCTTTTAACCATTCATCAGCATAGAGTATTCCTTCTGTGACTTTGAACTCCCGAGGCATCATCCTTTTAAATTCCACTATGGTACCGGGCCTCTGTTGTTGCTGACCTTGATGTTGCGGTTGTCGTGCTACTCTCTCCACAGTCTGGAGAGCCACCTGATGAGCATTCTCCATGTTCTCTCTTATCAGTTTGGTCTGCGCCTGGTATGCTTCTGCTTGCACTCTCTGAGCCTCAGCTTGAATACGCTGAGCTTCTGCTGTTACTCTCTGGGCCTTTAGCATGCCCTGCATCAGTGCGAGCATCTGTGCCCCGTCAGTGGGCACTCCTCCAAAAATTGGGGTCGGTGGCGGTGGAAGGTTGTCTGTCATAGCTGGGGCAATCCTCTGAATAGGTGGAGGAGGAATCCTGTTAGCTGCAGATACTCCCACACGAACAGGAGATGTAGGAGGAACTCCCGGTGTCTGTTCGCCAGGTTGAGAGGTGGCAGTCCTCTCGGAATTGGCTGCTCCCATTCCCATGGATCTGGTATTCGGCGACATCCTGAATACAGATCGAAGGAATCAATTAAGGTGATAGATATAATATTATCAAGGAAGGACAGTAAGTGCTAAGGGAAGTAATCAATTAGAATAGCAATATAAAGTTCAGAATTTCCTAGTGTGATTGAGCACACTCTCATCCTAGATCCGATTTCCTATATCCTAGCACAGGTTCACAGCGGTACAACTAAGTTGTCGCACTACCACGATATCATATAAATTATGAAACTATACCTGCATGGGCCACCACTAAAAACGTGTCATAACCCGCACCCGGTATAGGGGTACGAGAGCGTGGGTACGTCCAGCCTACGCCGCAGCATCGGCGGTAGAACGCTGTCTAGGTCACAGTGATTCTATATAACTAAATACCTGTCAATGATATACATCTCATAATAATCTCAATCACCACAACTATAAGGCACGATAAAAGATAAAAGAAAATGACATAGTTAAACACCATGTCTCAACACAAAATAACTCTCAGTCTAGCTGTTCAACCCGTCTTCCAATTAAACTTAACATGAGTCTAAACATAAACTGAAATAACCTCCATGAGTCTCAAAAGCATCATAAATACTATCTAGAAAGCTGCAGGTAAAGTCTCATCTTGAGGTGTAGCCTCCTCTAGGATCTCTGGTGCATAGTCTGCATCTATACCTGGTCCGTAGTATGTGGTACAGAAATCCTCAAGGTTCTCTGGAAAAAATATCCAGTCAGGATTGGAACGAAATACACCTCTAACAGGAGTTCCACATATATTGATAAAAACTATAACACAATGTAAAGAAATACAAGACAGATAAAAATAACTGACAATAAAAGATACTGGAATAAAGGAAATGATGGAATAAAGTACTGGAACATCATCATCAATATGAATATAGCAAGGAATAGAACTACAAGTGTACGCAAGAACAAAGAACTGCTATGTAAGTGTGTATAAGAACAACAACTAGAACATGTGGAAATACAAGATCAATCTACCAAGATACATGTCAAGAATCATCTATCTAAGTGTGTAAAACATCAGTATATTATGTGATCGGCTTGGGTCCGATCAGGCTTGTTACATATGATTAGCTATGATTCATGTAAGGTCAGGCTAACCATCCGGATAGCTATGATGCGAGCAATAGTCAGGCTAATCACATGTAACAGGCTATGAGGCATGTAATGGTCAGGCTGCACCGACGTGAGGTATGGGTGAGCTATGATGCATGTAAGGTTGGGTATGATCACATAAGCTACTAACATTTCCCCATTTTCCCTAGCTAGCACGATGGATCCCAATCACGACTCCTCGTGACAGGTCTCAATGATACCAACTCGTGTAAAGAACAGTGTCAGAGTCATGTATGCTATAACACAAGAATTATGGAGATAATCAACATAATGGATACTGTCAGAGAATATACTCGCCTAAGATCCTTAGCTGGCAATACCACTGTCCGGGTTCCGAAGTATCATCTGCGCGATCACACAATCCTATAGACATATCACATAATACAGTATTTCATCAGACATTGCTCTAGCAATAATCAATATAATGATCTCAACATGCTACGATAGTGGGTCACCGGTTGATGTGCCTACGGGGTATCCGTGGTCACATTCAAGACATCTAGTGCATATACTACATAGTACTTACTATGGCTAATGTATCTTATAGTACTAATTAATTTCACAATTAATAGATATTCCTACGTTTATACTTAATTCTATTCATACGATACACACATATATATTATCAAGGAAGTATTATTATGATTGAGAATTATACGGTTCGTATGTATATACGTATTCACTAGTTACCATTACAATATGTGTTTATATATTATATAGATATACTTGCAAGGCTTATACCATTTGTATACACAATAGCATATATATATATATATATATATATATATATATATATATATATATATATATATATATCAGGGATACCTAGAATACATATATACGAGTACGTATATACTTCTTAGTTGAGCACAATGTCCACATACCTCTACATGTATATGTGTACATACGTGCATGTACTGATACCTACGCATACTAACGCATGATCTACGGATGTGTAAGTAATCGAGGATAGGCTTATGTCGAACCTGCGTGAGGAAACGAGACGATGACGATGACGACTATGAGGCGATGGTCACGAACAGGGAAGGCCGGTCGAGTGCAGGGTCTGTCGTCGAACTCCGGTCGCAGCGTCGTCGAACAGTCGGTCGACGAGCAGTCAGTCAGCGCGGGAACTCTCGGTCAGCAGCGTCGTCGATCAGTCGGTCAGCGCGGGATCCAGGCGCTCAGCAACGGTCGTCCACTTCAGCACGGGGTCCAGGCGTTCAGCAGTGGTCGTCGGCTTCACCGCGGGGGGGGGGGGGTAGTCGAGTCTCGGTCGATGGTCTCCGGTGCTCTCGGTGCAGTCGGTCCGACGGACAGCGGCCTCTGATGCAGCGGAGTCGAGGCGTTCAGCCGGTTGGCTCCAGTCGACGAGGGCGGGTCAGGCGTCCGGCGGTCTGCTCGAGTCGAGGAGGGCGGGTCAGGCATTGGCAATCGATTTAGAAATAGGGATGGAGGAGTATTGATCGCCTGGGGGTTGGGAAGGAAAAAGGAAAGTGGAAGTAGGTTAATATATATAGTATTATGTAAGGGTTAACCTAGGATTGGGTTGACTGGTCAACTCTCTTGGAATTGGCCTCTTTTGGAGAGGTTTCAAGGGCCAAGATTTAATGGAATTGAAATGGAAGGCTAGGATGCACTAGTTTCAAGGATTTTGAGGCCATGGTTTCTAGAAGATTGATGTTGCAATGTCACAGTCCCCAAAATTATGGAAAAAATATACATGAAGGGAAATTGGATTTATTCGCCTGTCGTGTCCATTGGGATGGACACCTTAATACGTTTTTGCATAACAGTGTCCAACCAATAGGGAAAACTGCACAAAATTAAATTTATTGAGGATTAGATATAATGGATTGCGATGAATGTTGCGCATCTAAACTGAAGCACAATGAGACGTGGTTATGAGTCACACAAGGATCAAGGTAATAGTTTAGCATGTATAGGACAAGGGTGAGACATCAGTTGGAAGACAAGGCTCGCATAGCGTCCTAATTATCGAAGCAATAATAAATTGCAACAATCAAATAATCATCACCAATTATTTAATATAATTAAATACCGTGCAAATCATTTACACATTAACTACGAAAAGACAAAAATACCCCAAATCTAAAAAGTGGAGGGTGACACCATGTATCATATTACTTTGGTCCAATCCCATTACCTCAACTTCTACCTTGATACTTGGTATCTCAAAATACCAACACTCTCTAGGACACTACTTAAAACCATACCCTAATCCTAATACTTACTCTATACTTATAACTAATACAATGCCCACTTACCTAAATATAACTCAAGGTAATACCTAGTACCTTGGTCATAAATTGGGACTTACCTAGGCACTAGTATCACACCACTAACTACCCTCAACTCTACACTGTAAAAGCATAAAAAATATGCAGGCCGCATAAAGTTCATGCCCCCACAACAGGCCCCAAAAAAGCCACATGCGGGCCAATCAAGTCAAAGAGAAACCACATGCGGCATGAACAATCAAGTGGCAAAGAAGTCATATGCGGCCTAATCAACCAAGTCGCAGAGAGCCATATGCGGCCTGATCAAACCAAGTCACAAAGAAGCTGCATAATATACTATATGCGGCCTGAACGACCACAGAGCATTGAGGACACATAAAACTCTCTGGCACAGATTATGATGTCTGTCAGAAGCTCTGACACAACACTCATCACTCTGAGATACTTCGAGACTCATGAAGATGATGGCTCAAGAAAAGATAACAAGTCACATCAGTATATTAATTGCTTCAACAAACGTGTTAGGCCACGTGGTCCTTCCTATGCGGCTACGCCCTATGCAGCCTCGCCAACATGCGGCCAGAGTGTCCATCCGACCAAGGCCAAACGAAGTCACATATGCGGCTACAAGACCCATGCAGCCTCGCCATCATGCGGCCAGAGTGTCCATTCAACCAAGGCCCAAACGAGAGCACATATGCGGCTACAAGACCCATGCGGCCTCATCATAATACGACTAAGTTGCTATACGGCCTCCAGCTCACAAGATCTTTCTATTACTAGTGCAAAGATCTTCGCATAGTTGGTGCTGACTACGAGTTCAGCTGACTAAGTCTCGCCCATAACTGGTTGATAACAACCCTGAGATTTCTTCAACAACATATATCAACCAAGACTACGTGACAATCGGTCCATGGCATGAGACGACAATTACAACTGTATTCTGTTGAAGGAGCCTTATGCAGCCACCAAAAAAAGGCATATGTGACACCTATAGCCCATCAGCACGATGGCTTTAAATAGGAGCAACTTGAACGTTCTAAAGGCTAGATTTTTTTCTTCTGATTTAGAGAGAGAGTATACCACCCCCAGCCAATACAGAGAGAAAGAGCATACCGAGACGAGCGAAGAGAGAATGCAAGCTTCTTCCACTGTATCGTATCGTCCATAGAGTAAAAGAGACGCCATAGCACTCTTTTTCCATAGTTATACCCCAGAATCAAAAAATATTGTGCTTAGACTGTCCATCCAGGACCTCTTTGTACTTTCAATCGTTTGTTAGTTAAATCAAGCTCTTTTAGAACTTTCAAATTTAATGGCAAACAAGATAGTGACTCTGTTGGGGACGTCTTTCTTCACTGATGAGAAAGCTATGGTGTAATCCGATACGACCAAGCTTGCGTCCACTCAAAGATGCTGGTGGTCCACTTCGACCAGCAGGCCTTCGAGGACATGCTCTCCAGGGATATCGCGTATCCTTCTCCGAGGCAAGCAAAGCCTAAGAAGGCCCGCAGGATGTGGGTAGCAAAGGCCACCTCCCGTCTCTCTCTCTCTCTGCCACATGGATCGCATATTATGCATCCACTGCTTATGCAGCGGCCTCTTCCAACCATAAAGGTGCTCACCACTTGAAGACCTGCAAGACGTGGGTAGCAAAGGCCATCGTACCTCACCCAACTGCGGAGCTTGCACTCCTCGCCTCTCTTCCTATTGCTAAAGGCGCTCGCCAGGCGTCCCCTCAGGCTGTCCATGCGGCATCCTCGCCTGACGCAAAAAATGCTGAGCACCCAAACTCTGGCAGAGGAAAACACTATGATGCCAGATGTTTGGACGCTGATGCAAGATTTACGTGGCCAAGGAGGAGGCCACATAAGACTCATTATACGGCATTGGTTGACGGTCGTAGGCAGATGGTCCTATGCGACTCTGGCAATAACCAAACCTCTATTTTTAACCGAATCTCATGCAGCGCTTGTCGTATGTGCCATGCTGAGAATGGTGATAACCCAAACTTGGACTCTTTGTACTATTTGCCTCTGGGGGCCAAGTCAAAGAAGTCTGCGGCAGTACGAGCTTGTCATGCTCAAGCAACTATCCATTCGACTAACTGTCGGAGGGTACCACTAACTGTTATGCGTGCCCCTGATAGAAAGCTGTATAAGACTGACCCGTGCATCTATCCCTCAGCGATAAATGGACAGGGTCTGTCTCAAAAGTCTTCCACTGACAATCTGGGAAAAGTTCTTGTATGTATCCTATATCAGGGAGCAAAAACAACACCCACGCCCTCGTGCGCTCGGTTTACCCGTGCTCACAAAAATGGTGCAAAGGTGAATCATCCTTTTTTTGACTTGCGTAATATGATCAATCATAAGTGCAAGGAGAAGGAGGCAGCTATGGCATCTAAAGCATCCTCCCCAGGATATCACTGAGCCAAAATCATCACCAACTACTACTGCAACAAAGTGGCAGTACCTTCAAGCAGGCAGTCAATATTCCAATGACTAAACCTGACTGCACCTATCCGACAATAATCCAAGGATCAGGTGGAAACACTCGAGGAGGATGAGATACAATTCGCCTCATGTTACTCTAATCAGAAGGATCCTTCCACCGTGCAGGAAAGGAAGCCCAGCACCTCCAGTCCGTCAATCTCAACCAGCGCATTGAGAAGACAATTATCAGGAGGACCAACAGCGGGACCTATGAAAGAAGTTTTCCAGGGCACCCACTCGAGGAAGAAGCTATTAGAGGATGGGGGTAGATCTCCCTCAAAACCCTTGGGGGTTACGCAAACTGGGGTTAGAAATCCCCCAGACCTATACGATAATTCGGCATTTCGAGGAGATAAGGATTCCTAATGAACGGATGTCACGACCCACACCCGAAATTTGGGCATGAGTCATAAGTACGTCCAGCCTACGCCGCAGCATCGGCGGTAGAACGCTGTCTAGGTCTCAACATATAATATATCCTGTCAATAGTCTCAACTCCGTACAGAGAACAATGATAATAATCCACAGTTCTATAAATATACTCAATCACAAGTTATAAGAAATAATGGGCACGATGAGAATGGAAAATAGTTCTATAATAAACCAACCACAAGTACAACTCAAGTCCTGGGTCTAGATGACCTCACAAAGTCACAAAATAATAAATACAACTCAGTCTCAGTTTAAAACAATAAATACAGAAAAAGTAATCTAAGAACAGGCAGGTAAGATCTCCTCTAGAATAGGCAACTCCTCTGGGATTTCTGGAGTGAAATCTCCCTCTAATCCTGGGCCGTAATGAGTGTACTATTCTCCAGGTCCTCTGAAAAATGTTATCCAGTCAGGATTGGAGCGAAGCACAAGTACTAACAGCAGTTTCATTAAGTTGACAAAAACTATAAACAGTGTAAGAAATACGAGATGAGAATATATGCTGAAAATGTAAAGTACTGGAGATGTAAAATAGGCAATAGGGCATCTAGCAATGAACAATAAACAGTGAATGCTAGAACAAGTGAATCTGAAAGAATAGACATCTAGCTAAGTGTTTGAATTATCAGTTTATTATGTGATCGGCTTGGGACTAGATCAGGCTGGTTATATATGATTAGCTATGATTCTTGTAGGTTAGGCTAACCATATGGTTAGCTATGATGCATGTAGTGGTCAGGCTAATCGTATATAACAGCTATAAAGCATGTAAATGGTCAGGCCGTACCCGACGTGAGAAGTGGGGTGAGCTATGATGCATGTAAATGGTTGGATATGATCACATAATCTACTAATAGTTCCCCATCCCCAGCTAGCACGATGGATTCCAATCACGACTCCTCATGATGGGGATCTAGGGTGCTAACCCGTGTATCCATAGTGTCGGAATCAAGTATGTACTACAACTGAATTTATAGTAGTAATCAACAAATAAAAACTGTCAGAGAATGTACTCGCCTATGGTCCCGAGCAATGAGTGAGGATCGATGCCCAAAATGGGATCACAATGACCTATTCATGGAAATTAAATGTCAAAAAATAATGAATTAAAGGAATAAGCATGATTAACTAATTAAATACGAGGTTTCTAGGTCATACTAAAACCTACTGGTCAATACTAGGTTAACTTGTCCATTTACATCATAATATTCTCTTTGGATGAAACCTAACTAAACTAGTTAACTTCTCTATCATACCAGGGTATCTAGTTTAATACTAGCTACTATTATATACTATATGCCATTGATACTAGGGTGTCCACCTATACTAGCTAGTATTTATAATTTGTTTCTATTTTAGTAATAATATAGTTCTAACTTATTTACCTTAGCTATATAACCATAGGTGTTATACATATTAGCTACCCTCTCATCAACCCAACTAAAAACCCAAATACTCAAGGTAAAACACAACACTGCACATCACAGTTTTCAGTCTGAAATTTTAGACTTCATACATGTATGGCCTGACCCTTGAGACAACATAA